>CAUJRU010002179.1:0-90454 GCA_963277665.1 Viscum album | reverse complement strand
GTTAAGATGAGTAATCTCTATCCATGAAGGATAACTATAATGAGTTCAACTTCTAGGTTTCCACTTTCAGCATCTATGAACTAGTTCACCTACTGAGAGAATCGTCTACCATGATTCCCTTAACATGAGTATAAACTACTTCTATGTCATAATCCAAGAGAAACTCCATCCATCATCTCAATCTCATGATGAAATCCTTCTGATAGAAGATATACTTGAGGCTCTTTTGGTTAGAGTAGATGATAAAGCATTCACCCAAAAGGTAGTGTCACCACATATTCAATGGGACGAATAATGATACCAACTAGAGGTCATGGGTCGTATAGTTCTTCTCATGTGGTCTCATCGATCCTTGGTAACATATACTTATTCTTCATGGTCACTCGATTCAGGTATCAGAAGTCTACACATAACCCCAAGATCTCACCCACCTTCATGGAAAGCAATATCAGGGACACCCATGGTGAAACGATGGATCTCAATAAGCCCTTATTTTGAATGTCCTCAATCTATAACCTCAATTCACAAATCTCTATGGGTACCATGTGATATACTGTTATAGACATCAATGTCATCCTATGGTACAAGTCAATGGATAATTGTAACTCTCTGTGAGAAGGTAGTCCTAGAAAATCTTCCAGAATGATGTCATTCTACTCATCCACCCCTACAGGAAACTGAGGACTCATCTCAGCTACTACACTGAGAATCATTCTATCCAACTGTAGAGTGATTGGTTTCACCCTTATATGCATGAGTTTATCCCATGCTACCAGGGTTTCCTTTGTTGTCAACCATGGAATACCCAATTCCATCATTGCAGACATACCTCACCCTTTTTCCTATAATATTCAATCTGGGCATGGACTTTTGATAACTGATGCATACAAATAATTATTTCATAATTCCTCGACTCCACAACCATGAAGTTTGAACTAAGACTCTTTCCTCAAGGGTTATATCACACTATAGACATCAGTGTGATTATTGAGTCTCCTCCCATAGGTATCTCCGGATGTAAGGGTCATGTTAATAGTTTTAGTGGAAACTATGGGTATTGAATATGATTCCTAATAAAAAAGAACTATTAGAACCTATGTATATTAATATGGTAGCGATGAATCTAAATAATTCATATCCTGAATCTTTCCTAGATCCCCTGGGTTATATGACTTGACAACATGTAGTTTCCCCTTCCCCTATGATGCAACTCCCTATGCCTAGTGTGGACCTTGTGGGGGTGGTGTTGGTAACATGGAGAAATATATACCACCTACTAATACTCCCCTATATACTCTGCCACATCGAACACCTTGTAGATTCATCTGTTCCTATCATTGTCTCTACCCCGGTGGCACATCTACCATTTTGCTATTTCCATGACGTTCTGAACAATCTCTAGTGAGATGTAACCTTCCATCATCTAAAAATCATTACATAATTCTAGGATGACTGGACTCACCCAATTAGCCATGATCTATAGATCTCTGGTCTTGTTACCTCATTTTAGAATGTATCACCCTTCCAAGTCATTGAGACTGACATCAGCTTCCTACTCTTGTGGTCTCTGCTTTTACATTCCCACAACTAACATCTATTAGCTATATCTTCAAATCCAATGAAATTAAACCCACAAAGGTTCTCTCAAACAGTCTAGCATAGGTAAAAATTCATTGAAGAAAAGGGCTAGCTCAGATGTTAATAAACACAACTATCTTAAAGGTCCGAGCCCTGAAGTACTGGTCATATAGTATTCATTGAGTACATGGAAAGTTCTGTATTACTCAATGAATACTAAACTCTTGACATGTCATCCAGCCAAATGTATAGAATATCATGGCCACACATAGCCATTAGTTATAATAAATAGTTTCCCAACTCTATGAATGGTTCTCAATCTCTGTCCATGGAAGATTCACCTCATCATAAGATCAGGTAACCTAAATACCACCATCTCCATGATGAGCCATGTAAAAGGCTCACCGCTAGGGCCTCCATATGATCTAATGGTGACCTCACTGGAAAAAAACTCAGACACAACATCAAGCCAATCCTTAGTAGCTAGTGTGTTTTATTTTCATTTGAACCTAAGGATCTCTATCGCTGAAAATCGTGAAGTGAAATCTATCTGAACATTCCATCTTCTTGTACTACGAGTGTCATGTGTTACTCCATAGGTCATGGTATAGCTGGTACACCACCCAATGTTTTTGTCTACGGTATAAACCCTTGTACCCATGTCCTCACCCAATGGATTATCCCCATGATCGGTTAGTAGAATCATGGATATATATCTACATTGAAGCCTCTTGAAATAAAATATGATGTACCACAATCAATAGATTTTACCTAGTGAGATGACTCAAGAAGGACATTGAAATATCATTCCATTCCAATAAGATGCATCTACCATAGTTATTTCCAAAAACATGTGTTTTCATGTATAGAGTGGAAAGTAGAATTAATTTTCTTTGTGTATTGATACCTCAGACACCATACCAACACCGGATTCCTTATCCAGAAAGCCGAACATGAAACACTTAACACTATTTCCAGAAACAAAACTCATAAACTATTGGTTCATAAGGTACAACATACCTCCTATGATACCACTTAGTCGTGACCCATCCCCCAAGGCCAGTGTCGTGACTACCCCAAGCCTGCCTCCCATAGGCCATGGGCTAGCGACTAGTGCTGAGTTGGAATATCCTAATGAAAAGGTAATAATTTTCATAAGTACATGTACAAATTCACACAGCTCCAAGACATTGATGTTGGAATATTAAAACACTAAGTAAACAAAAATAGGGTATGACAGAAAAAACCCAATGTAATCTGGGCCAGAATACAGTCCCAACTAAAATAGAATAGTAAAATTACATGTATTTGTAAATCCTCCAAAGAAACCCCTACATGATGGGTAGATACAGAAACAACTGTCTGAAGCTGTTGAAGTACATCTCATCTATCAGGTCACTCAAAGGACTATATGTCCCTGATCCATGAAGGACTCCCTCAAAGAGTCTATCGTCTACAAAAGACATGACACATATGGGAAAAAACAAGGGTGAGTAAAACAATACTTAAAAGGGACCCCAACAATCAAAGGTATACCATAAAGGAAAATACAAAAAGCATACTACCAAAGAGGTACACAATGTGTAACCTCTAATAAGTACAATCAAGAGAGTCAATAGAGTCAGTTCACGTAGGATTAAATCTAATGTATCAAAAGAAAGAAAATAATTCATAAACAATGAACACCTTATATTTTTGAGTAACTCATCCCCAATAAGTCACATAGGCCCACTAGGTCACCTAGACCAACTCATCCCTTTGTCCTGCTCGGTCACCTCGACCAGCATGTCACTTCAGACTCCCAGTTCACCAAGACATGTTCATTACTTAGTCCGAATGTTCCACCTCGAACCTCTCATCCCTTAGGCATGCTGGGTGACCTAGACCCACTCATATGAGTCTTCCCATCACCGTAAGCCACAAGATTCCCACTTGAAGCATGCTTGTTCTGGGAGAATCAATTCCTCAAGCCATCTATCATATATAAACATCCAAAAAACCCACCCAAAAAATATAACAAGGAATGTCTCATTGCAATGGTCCCAACAGAACATGAGTCTCGAAAATCGTATATATGGTTTGAATTATATGATCCTTTTTTAAAAATTGCACGATGGGGTTTTGGTTTGGTCCGACCCAGTCGGATTGACTTGACTTGACCTGTTGGGCCCATCCTACCACGTCTCTGAAACACAGCATGGGTCACCGCAGGGTCATGACACCATTGTCTAGCTAGACCAATGCTCTCCATCCACATCCCCAAAATCTCACTGTCAGCTGGTGTCCCTATTCCGTCACCTACGGCGGGCTACCTAGTTCATGCCCTCGAGCTGGAGGACCTTATCACTCCATCCTCACTCCACCACCACCAACTCTTATACCTACGATCGATTTCAAGGAACCACCCTCTATCATATCTTCATGTCCTGGGGTGATTTTTCATTGCGGTCCTACCTAGAATTTAGTTTTCATTCTCCAATAAATGTTGAACTTGCGTCTTTGATCGTTGCACCAAGAAGATGGGGATAACACATAACAACCAAAACTGTTGGATTGGAGTTTGGTTCATGTCATCCCCAGTCCATCAAGGTTATAATTTAAATACAAGGGGGGTGGAGAATATCATCTTTAATAATGGATCATTTAAAAACATGGAAATCCCCGATTCAAAACCCAGAAATCAAAACCATCCCCCATACATAATCATTCTGTGAGTAAACCTATTTATGGGTTGATTTGTTATCACCACTCATATAAAATAATGGGAAAAGAAATAATTCACTTAGAATTAATCCCTTACCTCGAGGACTGGATCATCCGTTGATTAAGAACAGAGTTGCACCACCATCCTTTGCCAATCCCTAATCCTTCGTCTTTGATCTATGATTCATGGTCCACGATCTGTCGAATTTCATCACTGCTTTTCATTCTCTGCCGAGAGGCTTCACCAATGCATTTTATTTTCTAGAGATTCTAGGGAATTTTCTCTATGTTTTTTTATTTTACCCTATATCAATATCTTGTTATTAAATGATTAAATGAATTTCAGCAAGTTTTTTATCGCTGTTTTGCAGCGTCGACACACTATTTCATTTGTGAATGGAAACTACTCGCTTATTGTGGCATCACAGTGTCGCTGCATCACTAAGAAATGTTAAACAAAATTAAATTGTCTTTTTATTTTTTTTATTTTAATCCCTTTTAAAACATCCAAAAATTAACTATAACCCTTGACCCGCACCGATCGAGGATAGGCCCTTCCTATGGAAAGAACGCTATAAAGGGCTCAATGGAACTCTAAGATTTCCAATCTGTGTTACTATTTATGAGTTATAGTTTTTGAAACTGAAATAATATTTATTTAATTATTTTACTTACAATATCCTCCTAATAACTACTTCCCATTGTTTACCAGCATCGAAAAATGTTAGGATCCACTTATGGAAAACACCCCATTACAATCTCAATAGTGGTCTCATGTTTTCAATTCGAGTCAATGTTCATGAGTAAAAAGGATTTGAAAAATTAAATACTTTTTTTATCAATTTTATTTAGGGTTATACAATTTTCAGGTTTTCTCACTGGAGACTCGTGCCAACTGAAGTTAAGTCACGCCTTAGGTAAGCCCACCATCATAAATGCAACTGTGACCTCAAATTTCTGATTTAGGCACCCGTTTAAGAGTTATTCCATTATTTTTGAAAACCCTCTAACACGTGCTATTTAAAACTTATGATTTTTCAATGGACCATTATGGGCACACTAGGTCTTAGAATTGTACCTCGTCTAAGTGATTGGTCTTGGAATTTTCTCATAACTTTTCTAAAAATAAAACTGAAAAATTCTGAGTCATTACATATCCCATATTTTTATGTGATTAAGAATTAATTAATAATAATAATATTGTTATTATTTTGGTTAAATGAAATTTTATAAGTCTCTAAAATAGTAATGAGTGATAATACATAGCCTACATTAATTAGAACTCTCATAAATATCAAATTTTAATTTTATAATGATTATATTTTTTACACATGATTATGTATCTATGTTAATCATTGAAATATGAATGGTATTTAAAACACAGAACTTAAATTTCATTATATAAAATTTCATTAATGATTTTTTTTAAAATATAATAGACACTATAAATAATATTAAAAGTATTTAATAATGGATTATATCATATTTAAGATGGGTTTAATTGAAAAATTATTTCATGGTCTTACAAATGTAGGTTCATGTATATCATTCATGGATTTCCAACCCATCCTTGAAAAATATCTCACACATTTCCTTACTAATTTTAATATGCATGGATCACTCACACGGTTACTTATAACCTTACAAAAACAATGTAGGGACATTACCTTATGAAATATTGGATCGTACAATCAATTTAAATTGTGTTCCCATGAGTAATTGAAATTTAAACAATGTAATATAATTTTTAATGGTTATTATTTATCATGGGAAAATCATGTTTTGACCATGTGAATTATAAAACATCCATCATATTCAAAAAATCATTTATTTAAAAAAAATTAAGTATTACAATAATTAATCATTAAATAGAAGATGAGGGTCATAATTAATGTGGTTGATCATGTTTGTATAAAAAACAATTCAGTAACATATTCAGATTTCAACTTACAAGTAGGAAAAATTAAATTATTTGAATCCAAAAATAGGGGATCCTTTCAAAAAAAAATATACAATATTTCGTAAATTAACTAAATAACCTTATTTGAATTAATTTTTAATTGATTAATTAGTAACCCACTATTTTTATACTATAATTTATTCACAGGAATATTGTGTAAAATCCCTTTAGTGATTATCTTCATGTGCTCCATGAAATTTTATTCATCCTCATATAATAATTAATCTTATTTCATGGATGAATATATTACTTTTAATGGTCGAAATCAATCAGAAATAACACATCCATTGGGGAATTAATTCACCCTAGTGGAGGAAGATAATTGGGTTGCATTATTCATATAAAGCCCCATCCTTAAACATTACATAATCATGTGTTAAGTCAAGAATTTACATTGAGGATCATTTTAGTTGTATATTACTATAGAATTAGGCCATAACTATACCATAATAGACCTAGACATTACAGTTGAATAGTTACACTCAGTATACACTTTTTACACCAAACAGAACCCTTTAAACAAAACCTGATTATTTTTCTTGATAAAAATATTATTAACTTATTACTTTCTCTTACACATAATTATAACCTATGGAAAACATTTCAAAAACATGGGATGAGCATTAAAATTTCAAAAAGGAATATGAAATAAGTAATAAAATCTTCAGACCATGAATATTTAAAACCCATTAAAACATTTTAAAAAACTCATACTTTTCACCCATAAATCATAAAAAACATATAAAAAACAATTTAATAATAATATTCCTACAAAACATCATATAAATAATAAAACATAAAGGTTACTTGTGTCATCCATATCATACATACATTGTATATTTCTCATCTATATAGGGAGTAACCTTACTGGATACGTTTGGAATACCAATCACAGTATATTCCCAAAATCCCTTTGGAGAAACCTTATAGTTTACCTTCGTCTTGGTACCCAATGAATTGGAGAGCTATCACGAGATCACCTACCCTCAGTTTATTAGGGAACCACCCATATACATAAGAAAATCCCACAAACAATAACAAAATCATAACACATTAATAAACATAATGGAAAAAATAGCATCTCATTAATGCAATTATAAGGAATTATTTCAATATATTGATATAATCAATCCATTTTCAAACCAATTTGGAATATT
Organism: Viscum album; assembly: GCA_963277665.1. Taxonomy (NCBI): domain Eukaryota; kingdom Viridiplantae; phylum Streptophyta; class Magnoliopsida; order Santalales; family Viscaceae; genus Viscum; species Viscum album. The sequence goes on along the minus strand of CAUJRU010002179.1, from coordinate 83,056 downwards.
AAAATACATAAAAAAGGAATATGGTATTTATTTTTCTTTTCCAAAACATTAAATCTTGTAGAGGAAGCCAAATATCAAATATTACTCTCAGCAGTTGAGTATTCACTGTCGTTGCGTACATTAAAAAGGAACATTACTTTTGTCATTTGGTAAAATGATTTTTATAAAAAGAAGATTCCTTTTGAAAACCATTGAATAAAATTATAATTAAAATGGTTTGATTGTACATATTATAAAATAAGGATGTGTATGACATCAAAATATGCCTCAATGAAAAGAGACTTAAACCAATTCCCTTACAAATATCATATCATTAGATCAAGGATAAATAAATCAAATAATTATGTTCGACAAATTTAAATAAACCTAATATAATTGGATATTAATTGTAAAAACTTCCTAGGTAATTTTGATATATTCATTAAAAAACAAATCCAATTACATGGATATTTAACTCAATGAATAAGTATTGAGTTACTGTTTCCGCTGCCTTGAGTATGTCTTGTCTTCTTCATTATTTAATTTCCTGAATAATATACATAGCATAATTTCTATATTCGTCCGATCATTTTTAAAGTTTATTATTAATTTTATATCCCTTAGTACTATATTATAACAACAAGTTAATTACTTGAATTCATATCAGATGTTTTGTCGATGTTTCGTACTTAAGTATAAAATGATCTTGTTTGGATTAACATTTTCCATATTGTTATAATTAAATCATATTTAGAATGATATTCAGGATTTTAATATCATATATAGCCATTATAAATTTATTTACATTAGTTCATAACATTTGGAGATAGGATATGAAATTTACCATTCTTGGAGACCTTAGGCCATATGTACGAATGAATGCCACTTTCATTTCTTTGATATATTTATGGAATGAAAACTAAATTATTCATAGAAAAATTATACTTCATGTATAATTTTTATGTTATATATGTTAAATATGTCCATTAGTGACCTATTTTATATATTCTATTTATGGAACAAACATGTCATATCACTTTGAGGGGGTGTTAGTCCACACTTCCTCAAATGAAATTATCATATTTACAAATTATGGAAAGACTAAATTTTTGTTGTAAATAAAAATTGAATACAACTTATGAAAATATAGACATAATATATATCATATATAAATACAGTGACATTATAATGTCCATCATGAGTGGTGGTAGGAGAAAATTTTACAATCATCATTTCGTGTGGCAGTAGTTCACAGTAAACAAAAATAGTATCTTCATATCCATTAGATGGAGTTATGTGTATGAGTAGATAAAATAGTTCTCATAAAAACATCATATTATATTGATGATATTAGTTTTTTTATGTAATTATATAATTATAAGATCATAATGAGTGAATAATGGAAATAAAGAAAGAAAGTTGAGAGAAGATGCTACTTCTAAATCGAGTAACCCGTTTTCATTTTATCAAAAAGGCATTGTTGACGTTCCTTCTTCTATAGATAAGGATTATTTGTGAAATCAAGGGATGTTATGAGATTTTTTAAGGATAATTTGGATGAACCAAGGGTCTTTAGAGGTGGGAGTAAGTGGTTATAGGTGGCATCCTTTTATAAGATGGTGGATGTGCACTTTAAGTAAGTCTTGAAATATTATTTTTTTCATAAACTGATCTTAGATTTATAATAGCTCAAAAGAGATATATTTAGAGGATAAGATGATGATGGGACAAAATCCTCTCAAACTGTAGGTTTTATAAAAGTTTATGTCACAAATGTAACCTTATATTTTCTATTTAACCATTAGATAAATAAATTAACGACTACCATGTCTTCTTGTATTTTTACATTATATGGTCAATAAGTTTGTAATAAAATTTAAAGACAACCTCAAGTAGATCATTAATAGAATTTTTGTCATTATTTAAGTCAGTTGGATGATTCATATTTTTTTATAACTATTATATCATTTAATAAAATAGTATTTTTTAAACTCATTTATATCAATTTTGACACTTTTTATTAATTGATTTTTTTAAAATCTATAACAACTTTATTGATTAAAAAACTACATTAAATCATAGATAATTTGTCATAATCATCTAGAAAATTCATCGATGACATCAAAATATTCATATTACATTTATTTTAATATTTATAATATCATTTATTTTAGTATTTCATTAATTAGGTAATCACTACATCATCATTGTGTCATAAGTAATTTCATTTATATACTGTATAAAAATTTAAAAAAAACAAAGAACAAATTTTAGCTTTATAATAAATATTTATAGTCCAATATATCATCTATATAACCAAACATTACATGTTATTTAATATAAACAAACATGTTTATGTTACATTTATCTTTACAGTAAATTAATTATTATAACATGTCATTATCACACCCATGTGTCACCATGGGATCCAAAAATAGACCCCAAGGATGATCATGGTCGGTCATATCTCATCCAATAGGATCAAGACACATGTTAGGGTAGTATAGTATTATGATAATATTAATTTTTATCATTATTCACTTGGTTTACCCTTCAACCATGGTAAATAAAAATAATTAGTGAAATCACTATTCATAATGTTAAGAAATAAATGATCCTTATTTACAAAATTTGGATATTTTGGTTCCAAATATGTATTAAATTATAAAAAATTCATAATAAGTAAGTTTATATAATTAATTTAAAATTAATTCTCATTGTCAAAACCAGAAAGCCGGTTTTTATGATGTCAAAACTCTCAAAATATTTAAATGTCTTTATGTCCACTTTAAATATGAAATTTTATAGAATGAAAAAAAATTGTATTAAATGATAATAAAATTGTCCAATTATAGTTTAAAACAATTATAAAGATAATATATATAATTAAATAGTATAAAGGTGTAGTTTTGAAATAAAATTTTGTAGTTTTTACTATTCAATAAAATATGAATGTCATCAGAAAAATACCAAAATATCATCCAAGGTAAATTTTTTTTTCATACTTATAAAGTATAAGTTTATTTTGTAAAATATAACTTATAATATTTTCAAAAATAAGACATAAAAATTCTTCACCATTAAAAGGCAGAAAAAATGTATTTTTCTAGAAAACACTTCTTTTATCTGAAAAATTGAATTTGTTATTTTATCATAAAAAGAAAACATATAATATGAATTTAAAACATTAAATTAAATATATTAAATATATTTTTCATTAAATAAAATTTCATAAAGGGGGATTTGATTTTTAACACAATCATTCTCTATTAAATTTGTATTCATAAAAACACAGCTTGTTTATTCAATTGGTTTTTATTTCAGTTTTAAATAAATTTGATATCCAGTGAATCATTAATTAAACATGTGTAAAATATATTTTCATAATTTAGTTGATAAAATTCACTCTCTCCATTACAAATGCTTGGTTATAAGGGTAACATTTAAATAATAATATTTAGTTCTTTGTTTAAGCTTGATGTAGTCTATCATATACGCTATTGAACATAGTGTTTCTTTCTAAAAACCCAGGATGTCACATCCTCGCATAGTTTGTCAATTGCATCCTTGAAATTTAAATTTGGGGTCATTATCTATGAAATGACTTTTCAAAATACTATTATTGAAAACCCACATCAAAAAATTGGTTAATAAAATTTCCACATAAAATGATATAGAGTGAAGTACAAATGTCACTCGAGATAACACATACTGGGATTCCGTGTTGGAAAACATGGATTTTGAAGAAAAAATAAGTGGAACATTCTTGATGTAGAGTGATAGAAAATATAATTAGAAAAAAGTTAACAATTAGAAAACAAAAAACATGTGATGGGTTTAACAGTATTTAATTCTATAGTAGGAAATGTCAATGAAAAACTTTTTTGTTTTATAGTCCTTTTGATAATTTTGAGTAATTATTTTATTAAATAGAATAATAAAATAATAAAATATACTTACATGAAATTTACATTATCATACATTAATCTAATTTCCCCACACAATTATCATTATCCCGAATTGATTAACATTTATGATGACTTGGTCACTCTTGATGAAAAAGAATCAACATCTGTAGAATCACATAGTCTAAAAAATATAAACCATATATTTCCATTATATTTTTAAGTTAACTAAAACCAAATAATTTAGTACAAGATCACATAATCCCACAAAAAAATCCATTATAAGGAGAATTACTACTTTTATTCTGAGAAATTCAATAGTAATACCTATTTTCTATATACACCGTTCAACAAAAAATGCATCAATATTCCTAAACAAAAATACTAAATAATATTGAATCAAAAAATTCAGAAGGATTTGTTCACAAAATCTTGCAGGATAAATCGTAACCTTTATCTCCAAATAAAATTGACTACTCTTAAGGTCTCATGATAAAATGTAATTAACCATATCACATATTCCCCATGATAGGTTAATCAGTTCCAAAAATCAGCCAACTCTATATATGTACACAATAATTACATAAATTCTTCTAAAATAATATTCAACCATTACTCCTCAAATAATATCCCATAGTATATTATTTTCCTCAGGAAAATTGTGTTCCCAAAAGAGAAATCGACTTCCAAAATAACATTTATCCCATAATATGTAAATCATTTTCCTATATTAAGGATATAAATTGAATATGAAATATGTTCCAAAAATCAAATTATTCTTAAAACATAAAATCAATACACTAAAAAGAATAAGTCATACTAACCTGTGACATCATGTAGGCTAGTCATAAGCAATAAATCCATGTCTCACTTAAGTTGTGGGTTTGATTCTCACAGCTTTTTCTGATACGATGGGTGGACACATGGTGTGCATGTTATCCTATTTCAAAAGCATTATAATTTTATAACATTCCAAAAAAATTGAGATAAAATCAGAAATAATAACAATTACATATTTTACCCTCAAAGGTTATCTCGTACATCATATTTTTTTATCCCACAAATTTATAACCCATAATTTCCTCAAAGGTGAATATCTCCAAAAATACCATTAGTCACCTTATTATTCCAAGTAATTAAGTCCCAAATGGGGTTTCAATGTCATTGAACGTATGATGTAATTTAAAATTATTAACCCATGATGTTATCCCTAACCCTTATGAAAAAATCCTTACATCCAAAGTTGATTAAAACATCCCTTAATACCTACTATAATGACCCAACATTAAAATTTAAATAATATTCTGTTAATTAAATAATTTAAATTTGAGATATTGTCAGGTTTAGTGTTTTAGAGAATTAGGCCATAATTATTACAAAATAGTCCCAAAAATTAAACATGGATAATCACACTCAGCATACACTATTTCCACTAAAGGGAACCCTTATATCAAAACATTATTTCTTTTTCATGAAAAAATCTTCTTGACTTCTTCCTTTCTCTTACACATCATTATACCCTATGAAAAACATTTAATAAATGTGGGGTGTGAAAAAAATATCAGTAAGGAATATAAAACAAGGAATAAAACCATTAGTCCATAAATATTTAAAACCCAACAAAACATTTAAAAAAATCATACATTTCTCCCATAAAAAATAAACTACAAAGATTACATCCTGTAATAATTATATTCTTAAAAAACAACATAAAAATAATAAAATGTAAAGTTATCCTATGGAATCCATATCATATTTGCATTGTTTATTTCAATGTTACATAGGCAGTAACCTTCATGGTTTTGTTTAAAATACCCATCACATTATATTCCCTAAATATTTTAGGACAAACCTTGATATTTACAACATCATGTAATTTAATTCACTAGAGAGGTATCATAGGCTCATCTACCCTTATTTTATCAAAGAACCACTCATTTAAATAGGCAATTCCCATGAAGCGTAACATAATCATAACACATAAATAAGAAAAATAAAAAATAAAATTTACAAATTGTAGTCATAAGACATATTTTCAAGATAGTGATAAAATAAAACCATTATAAAACCCAATTTAAATACATAAATACATAAAAATAGAATAAAAAATTTATTATTCTTTTTAAAAACATTAGGGCTAGTAGAGGAATCCTAAAATCAAATAATCATTGCAGTGACAGAAAGGTCATTGTCACCACCTACGCTGAAAAGAAACATTCATTTTTACATTTAGTAAAATGCTTCGTAAAAAATATTCCTTTTGGAGACACTAAATGATAATAAAACTAAAAGGGGTTGATTTTACACAGTATAAAATAAGGTTTTGTATAACATCAAATTATGCCTCAATGAAAGGATATTGAAATGAAGTACCTTTTAAGGATTGTATCATTAGATCAAGGATTAATCAATAAAATAATTATGTGTTAAAAATATAAATACAAATTAAATAATTGGATATTCTATGTAAATCAATTAGAGTTTATTTACACATATTCTATAAAAAACCACTAGTATATATATTTAACACAATGAATAGATATTGAGTTATGATTTCTCTTACCTTGTGTCTGACTTATCTCATTGGTTCCTTAATTTCATGAATAAGAAATATATGTTAATTTTTAATTGATTCCAAACCTTTTTAATTTATTTTATATCACTTATTACCGTGATATAACCATTAGTTAATTATTTGAGTTCATATTGAATGTTTTGCGATGATTAGTACTTGAGTCATAAATGAACTTGTTTTGATTAAAATTGTGAATTTTTTTATAAGTCCATAATCTCAATAATAATATTAATGATTTAAATATGATATATATATAGTATATATGTATTTATAATAGTCCAAAACATTTGAAGATATGAAATGAAATGCACAGTTCATGGAGACGGTATGTCGTACTTACGCATGAACGCTCCTTTAATTTTTTTTCATATGAATGGAATGAAAATTAAATGATAAAAAGGTAAATTATAATTAAATTATAATATATAGTTCATATTTGTTGCATATGTTCATTATATCTATCTTTTATACATTCCATGCATGGCATGAACAAGTCATATTAATTTGAGGGGGCGATAGTCCACACCACCTCAAATTAAATTATCTTATTTACATATTATGGAAAGCGTAAAGGTATGTTGTAAATAAAATTTTTAGAAGTATAATGAAAATATAAATAAAATATATATCATATATAAATATAGTTCAATAATAATTTCCCCCATTAGAGGTGGTATGAGAAAATTGAACAAACATTGATTCGTGAGGTAGTAGGTTTCCGTACATAGAAACAATATGTTCGTATCTATTATATGGGGGTGTGTGTAAGAGTGGTTTGAATAATTATTTTAAAAATAATACTTTATTTAGGATTAAAGTTTTTTTATATAGTTATAGAATATTAATAACATAGGTAGTGAATAATTAAAACAAAGAAAAGGAACTTCCGAAAAGACACCACCTCCAAATCAGTTAACTCATATTGATTTGAGCCAAAATACTTACCTAAATTGCCTTCATCCCAAGTTATGGATACTATAATGATGTTTGGGATGTTGGGAGATTATTGGATCAGAGTATTTATGGGTAATGGGATTTATAGGTGTGATAAAGTGGGAAGTTCTATTGTCCTTTTATAAGTGGGTGGAGGGGAACTTTAGGAAAGTCTTGAAATATTATTTAATTTTAAATTGATTTTATAATTATATTACTTCTAAAAGTGATATATTTAGAGTATAAGTTGAGTATGGGTATGAATATTTTGAACCAATAGGTTTGTTTCATGTTTAGGTCAGAAATTTGACCTTTATTATTTGGATTTTACCCTTAGTTAAATAAATTAACTCTTACCATGTCATTAAGTATTTTTACACTAAATGTTCAATATAATTACTAAAAAATGAAAAGAGGACCTCTGGTGGATAATTAATGACATTTATATCATTATATAAGTCCTTTTGTGTCATATTATTTTGTATGACTATTATATCAATTAATAAAATAGTACATGAATTAAAAACTCATTTTTGTCAATTTTGACACTTTTTAGTAATTGTTTTTGGTTAAACGAATAACAACATTATTGATTACGAAACTACATTAACTAATATATAAAAATGTCATAATTATCCATAAAAATCATTTACAGAATAAAAAATTTAAAATTACATTTATTTTAATATATATAATATAATATTTCATAATATTTCATTAATAAGGTAATCTCTATATCATCATTGTGTGACAAATAAACTTATTTATATAATGTATAAAATCTGTAAATAAAATTACATTATTTATGAAATATTTTGAGTTTTATATCAACTATTTATAGTCAAATTTGATCAGTAATATAACCCTGCATTAAATTTGTTTTAGTATAAAGACACATGTTTATGTTATATTACTCTTTTCATTAAATTAATTATTATAACATGTGATTATCACCCCGATGTTTTTCAATGGGGTCCTAAAATAGTCCTAAATATGATCATGGTCAGCCGTATCTCATCCAATAGGATTATGACAGGTTTTTTGGTAGTTTTATATTATGATAATATTATTTTTTATGACGATTTACCTGATTTACCCTTTAATCATGGTAAATAAAAATACTTACAAAAGTTACTATTCATAATTCATGAAAATAATAAGTACATATTTAAAAAAAAATCATTTCTTATTCCAAATATTTTAACCGTTTCTCTAACTTCTAAATAGATAATATTTAGTAATTTATTTAAAATTAATTTTTATTGTCATACCATAAAGTGAGTTTTTTTAATGTAAAAACTATCAAAAGATTAACATGTGTTTATGTCCACTTTTATTGTGAAATTACACCCAATGACTAAAAATGGATTAAATTATAAAAAATTTATAAAATTAATATTTAATACTAATTTAGAAGAAAATCTAATTATATGATTAAATAAGAAAAAGGCAGTTTTGAATTAAAAGGTAGTATTTTTCAGTATTCATTAAAATGTGAATTTAATCAAAAAATACCAAAATTTCAACCAAAGTATAGTTTTAATATCCTTATTTAAATTAATAATTTTATTATGTCAAATAGAACTATGACAATTTTCGAAATCAATATTTAATAAGGGTTCACCATCAAAAATAAATAAAACAATTTTTTTTTGAAAAATACTTCTTTTATCCAAATAATTGTGTTTGATCTTATATAAAATAAATAAATAATATAATATGAATGTAAAGAATAAAATTTAATATATATAATATATATTTAATTAAATAAAAATCTATAAAGAGTGATATTATTTAATAAACCCAATTATTCTTTTTTAAATAGGTTTTCCTAAAAACACATTTATTATATTTAATTAGTTTTTATTTACATTAATAAAAAATAGGTAGCCAAGGAATCATTATTTAAACCTTATTAAACCATATATTTATAACTATGTTATTAATATTCACTCCCCCCATTCCAACAGCTAGGTTATAAGGGTAACATTTAAATAGTAATATTTAGTTGTTCGTTTATGCTCGATGTTGCATATCGTGTACACCGTTGACCAAATTGTTTCATTCACAAATATATAAATGTTACACATAATATCATCATTGGGAGGAATGTTTATATGGTTTTAGATTATTCAATCTAGGAATCATTTGTGCACAATAATAGCATGTGACACAGTAGATTGCATACATTTTCTATATCAGCTTTAGAAGTGCTATGTGTAGAAAATAAATAATATTTCGAGGGTTTGTTGTCCTTTTATTAGTTCAAATAAAATCCGACATAAAAATTATCATATAATTATTAATATTTAGTTTATATTTTCTCAACCCATAGGATAAAATAAATATTATTTTCCTTGAATAAATAAATTAAAATGTATTCATTTAATATAAAATATGTTATTTCTCTGAGAACAATACACTTGATATGTCATTCCTCTATAGTATTAATAGGTGTTTTAGTAATGGTGATTTACATAAATAAATAAACACCACTCCATAGTTTTCCAACAAATATTTAAATATTATATTCGTCGAAACAAGTGAATAAGTATTTATTAAATTATACAAAAAATTAAATATTTTATTTTCTATGTGAATAAATGATAATAATTAATTTTTTTATATTCATGTAATCTAATAAATCATTCCCTAGTGAATAAATATTTATTAAATATTCAAATCACATATATATTCTCTCAATTAATAGATTATTTAATAATTTTATTCAAATCAACATAAAAATTTATTAAACCACATATAAAAATAATATATATAATAAAAAATTATTCAGAAATAATTTAACTATGACAATGAATTAGCTTGGTGTGTGAACCTATCAGCCCTATTCCTTATGGTATGAGGATACATTGTAATATGTCCAAGTTTATCATCATTCAATATCTCATAACTACTATAGATGAAGATGTAAATGTTGTCATGAAATGTAATCTCTTATGAACCTAAACTATGTTCTATAATCCATTTTTCACTATATCACTAATTAACATTGTTTCCTGATAGTTTCATAAATCAATATACTTTATTTCCCTTACATTGATTTCATGGAAATAACCATTCTTAGAACACCATGTTATAAATTACCATATTCATGTGGTTTAATTAATATCACGGGGCCTGATATATTTATATTAATTAATGAATGTAATTGATATATCATTTCTTGTATTATTCATTGATACAAAATCACTCATAATTCACACAATGTATCTTACTTTGGTTGGAGACCATGTCATCATGGTTTACATCAATAAATCAATGAAAGAATCTTATTAAATTCAATAATATAAATAATAAATGTTATGCATAACATTACATTCCATCTTTAAGAATATAAAATGACCCATTGAAATATGGATTTCCAATTATTATGTCCTCCTCTCATAATATCATACATGGAATATTACTGAGGGAGTATAGTGATAGAATGTGGCTAAAATTTCTATAAATATTCACTCCTAAAATATCGAATCATTTTTAGACTTTTGAAATGATATTATAAAGTAATATTACTTATATTTTATAATAAATTATTTGAAATATAGGTTTTCATTATATTGGGGATCTTCGTTGACTATTTAATGTTATATGTACTCATAAGATATTATATCATACTATGTTACATGGAAAAATATTCATGATGTGGTAATATATTTTATAAATATTTAAAAACAAGAATACAAGGGACCATAACGTACATAGAATTTTTAAAGGGAAAAACCTTCAACATACACCCACTTGTATCAGAACCAACTACAAACAACCTTTAGCCAACTATCTCTCACAATATGTTCGTGGTGATTTTGAGGTAACATTTTGGTCAACGGTTTTACAATATGTTCATCCATGGATACTCCTTTGAAAAAACACCACCACCATTTTGAAAAATCCATCCAGATGTAATTTTTGAGGTTGACTAACATGATAAATTAAAGTGACCGTTGTTATTTTGTGAGTGACAAAATTATAGTATTATAATAATAAAATGTGACAAGATAATCACTAATAGGAACCACATTAGGATCTTAAGAGATGTTTTGAATCCAAATACCTTCTTTGGAACATTATAGGCCTCTATATATTCATGCTCTATTATTGAGTCGAAAAACTATGTTCATTAAATTATTGTAGGTAATAGGTCATCTATTGAGAGTAAAGAGATATCCTAAAAATAAAATAAAATCATTCTAATCTTTTTTGAAGTTAGAATAAGTATATCATTTTATGACGAGATAATTGTCCCATGTGTATACGAGTAATATATCCTTAAAAATCTAGATATATTTATGGATATTTTTAATAATAGACTAATGATTTTCCCTTATATCATCTTTATATGTACCTATAATGAATACAAAGGATGATAAATCAAACATTTTATATAATATTTTGTATATGGTAGAAAATAATGTAAAACATATGGTATTAGACTCATTAAATCTCTATTCTAATATACATGAGGCCAATGTTTTTTAGAGATGTGTATATCTTATAAAACTATATATAATATTCTCTTAGATTGTTCCATACAAAATAAATTTAGTATATATTCAATTTATGTGCATTTACAAAATTAATGAACAATTTCTGATCTATCATTAATGTTTTTTCATTCTAGGGATATATGTCACTACAACTATGTCCTTCATAGAGAATAACTTTTTTATCCAATCCTTAAATGAGTGTAATACATTTATGTCATTTCTAATAAGTAAAATGTTATGAATGTAATATAAATGTCATTAAAACAAACTCCCACTAAGCCTATTGAATTTTTATTGAAAATTTTCATCTTTATGTAACAAAATTCTCATATAGATTCATCAAAATAAATGTTAAATGATATATGTACTTGATTTAATGGAAAAATGGATCCATGTATCTTCTATATCTTATTACATTTTAGTAGAGTAAAAACACTTTAGGTTGTGTCATATTGTTATCTTCATTCTTGTTTCCTGTAAAGAATGTTGTTTTAAAATCCATTGGATAAATTTAACTATTATGGAATGTAATAATCTAATGGATTTAAAATTGAAAAATTATAAAATGATTATCTATAGAAAACTCCTTGACAATATTTAAAACCAAATGTTGTTATCCATTCTTTATAATAATTAAATTTGATTCCATGTTTAGTATTTCCATGAAATATCCTTTCACTGAATGATCATTATATTAAATTGAGGGTTGACCAAAACCGTGGCATTGATTCAATTCATATATTCCATCTCTTAATTAATAGTTTATTTCAGTCTAGAATATTTTGATTTCATTACTTCCTTAATTGGAAAATGGGATCATTATATTAAATAAACAATGAGTCGCCATATTTGGGGAAAATAAGAACATATATTTATATTTCCCAAACCTATATAGTGATCTAATATAGTACTTGTGTTTTTAGTGATAACATCCTACATAGGGACGTGTAGAAGATTTTCCTATGTAAACACTTTTTAATCTTGAAAATTAACTTTACTCAAGTAAATATTTCACAATTTTTTCTTTATTTATAATATGACCCCTCTCATGAAAAACATATTATGTTCGGAAAATAAAATTTTTTGTTGAGGGATTGAATAGACAGTATCCCATTATTTCCCTGGGATACCTTGTAATTATATAGTGGTCTTCTCAGTTTTTTAGTTTATGCAATTAATTGACCTTATAAAATTCCTTACAACCCAATTCATGAGTACGGGACATAATATATTTCATAACATACATTAAATAATATGGTCTCATATCATCTATATTAATTGATACTCATTTTATAATGTGTATGACCCAAAATAATACATATCACTAAAAGTAAAACAAAAAAAATCATGGATCAACATCGAACATACCATGTCATTCAAGGAACAAATACATATTTTACTAACATTATTATACAATTGTGTATAATAATGAGTGATTTGAGATGGGATCTCATACTCTAATATAAATTTAATGGATCTGTGCATAATATATCTACTACATCAACCGAAATGATGATTTTGTATGTACATACCATGTTTATTCTATAAATTACTCTACATTTCAATTTATTTTTTTAATTGATTGTAAATTATAAATTATTAGTTTTTCATTTCAATATCTACTAATGAAATAATTAATAATAATTAATAATGGCTAGCCAATTCTACCATCTACTATAAATGGTCTTCATGCATATATGTGTAAAATTGTAGAGGCTCTATGGCTCTTTAAAATTTTCCAACCAAATTTTTCATCATAAAGTTTCCTTGTAATCATGTTTTGAATATCTCATGTGTTTGTATATCAAAAGCATATTTATAAACATCATTATATAGATTTACTTACTGTATTTATGACCAATGAGATGATGTCATTTTGTGGAAAAAATTGACACATGAAAACGTGATTCTTCATAATTTCTCGATACATTGTTTGGTGATTTTATACATAACGACAATTATTTCAATCTATAATAACATACCATTTCATTCTTGTATGAGTGAAAAAACATTATTTATGAAAGTGGAAGTAAAAACATATAATTCCTCGAATGATATAGAAATTCTTTTATTCCATACAGTAGATATATAATAATAAAATTTTAATACAAATTCCATCCATATTGAGAAAAGAATTTTCTAGTCTTGAATAGAAATATCATACAATATCAATGAATTGGAACCTCAATAATACAAATACCCTGTGGAAATATTTTAAGATATATTTATATCCTATATTTGAGAAAACATGTGAACCAAAAACAAATAAACCCAAATTTTTAAATGTGTTAATATTTCACATGATATGAAACACAATAATATATTACCCGTATTTTTAAACTAGGTTGTGTTCTTATGATAATGGCCTAGAATAGCACATGAAAACAATATTGAATCATTTTCCTTATCATGTATTTCGACATTTATTTTCTTGAAATGAGTATTCATTGGAACCTCATAATTGTAATGAGTCTTGAAACTCGTTCCATTGTACTTACATATCTTTTTCACTATAATAACCATTGGATTTTCACTCCCTTTAAATTCATAATGCGGTGAATAAGATTATGATTTTTAAAAATGGTTTTCTCGTTATTCATCATATTTTAATTTAAAATTTAATTTTAAAAAACTCATATATATTGATGATAACATGATACATGATGGAACCTAATCTGGGTTCAATAATAAAAATATGTTTAAACCATCAATCTATATTACCATCTTGACTATGTCTGGTCAATCCATCCGTGGATCTCAAAAAAATAACAAAAATAGTTCATCTGGGAAATCATATCTATGTTTTATCAAAATCTCTTGATATAGATTACTAATGTGAGATGTGATGATATATGAATTCATTCCGTCAATTTAATTTATAAATTCTGTAGACATAGATGATATCATGGAATAATTGACATTAGTATAATCATTCAAATGTTTCATATAATTATATTATAGTTCATCACTATCATTTTTTCAAGGTGAATTAGGAATTTGGTTTTAATATATGAATAATTTACATTCATGGGTTTCTTTGATAGAGGGTGACTATGCTACACTTAGAATTTTTTGATAGATAGATGTTTATACTTTTCATGAGTAGATATTAGTTGTATATTTAAAGTCCCATGAGTATCCATTTCAAAAATAAATATTGTTATAATTTTATGACTTTATTTTAAATTTAATTTTGATAGTAAATATAAATTTTTTATAAATTTCATACTATCTTGTTGAAATATAGTGGCTCACACTATTATTTTTCAGAATTAACGATCACAAAATTATCCTATTTTGAATGATACATATATAAATTTTTTATATACCAAATATAGTACTTAAAATATTATTGAATTTATTTGGTTATGTTTAAATTTCCCACTACATTAAATTTTATCTCCTTTATTAGTTGAGAGGACTGCCCAATAATAAAATTCGTGATTATAATTGCCTTGCCAATTTTAAGAATAGTTTCACTAACTCTCCCAAGGTGATCAACACTTAATGCATGATTGGTTATTTCATCACAAAACCCATGATATATGTATTCATCAACTAATAGATTCATCCCAACATTGGTTTACTATGAACATTGAAATATGGTCCAATTTCAACCATAACATTTGAAATCTATACAAACTTTATATTTTATCGATGAATATTATCTATATGTTAATACTACCCATATAATATAATAAATTTATTGTTTGTATTATCTTGATATAATATAGTTATCAACCATGTAATGATAATGTTTAAACATATTATAATATTTATTATACACCATTTACTCATTATTTCTAATAAGTTTCTTTAATGAGTTAAATATCCCTAAATAATTTTTCATAAAACAAAACGAAAAATAATAAAATTTAATTTAAATAACGATGAGAATATGTAGTGGTTAAATTATCATGAGGATGATGTAAAACCATAAAAAAATTTAATTAAATTATTAAACCAGCCATGGTTTTATTTGTAGTAATCGATACGTGATATTCTGTGCTTCCTGGATTGGTTTTTCCTTTTATCTAAACATGAACTACATTTACTCACCAGCAAGATCCATCCATTTCACAATAAAAACTAACATATATGTGAGGGGAACCAAAGGACTACTTACGGGGGGTTTATCATTATTGAAACTATGGTTATATAGAAAATTTTTAACGATGGGATAATAATGAGATGTGTTTCACTATTTAATATAAGAAAATATTTTAAAAAAAAACAATAATAAATTCAATAAACCAATTGCATAAAAAACATAATAATCTCTCATTGTCATCCGAACACATGGGACTGATAAAAAAACTATAATATGCAATATTCAGTTAAATTTTTCATTATTTAGATAAAATAACATAAAATAAATATAATAATTAATTTATTAATTAATTAATTTTATCTTAATAACAATATGATGTCACTTGGAGCTATCCATCATAAACTGAAATGGGAAAATATAAATCATGAAATGTAATCATAGATAACTACATATAATTTTTTTAAAAATTATTTTTGTTGAAAATATTATCACATAAGAAGCACATATATTGTGAATTTTTTATTTTAGTTTTCAATGTTGAAATAAAATATAAATTATGTAATATTATTTATTTATTCTTAACTAAACAAAATGTAACAATAACGGTAATGACCCGAAAAATCATTAAATAAAAAATTAATCTTGTTCTACATAAATCTATTCTTATGGTTATGAAATACATATGCACTTATTTTGTTATATTTTTTGGATTTTAAAATACTATTAAGAATTGTGACCATGTCTAACATAGTCGTTGAACAACGATCACATGATTAGTATAATTATAAGGCTTTAACAAATCAAATTTACTCAGAAAAAGTTATTTATGGCCTCATCTAGTAGACATTCCCTATACGAAGTGCATTTTTCATAGCATGGAAAATAAGTGGTTTCATTAGGATTTTATCTTTACCAATCCAAAGATGAGTTTTAACATGTTAATTTTGAGTTGATCCTACCATTGGAGAAGTTTAAGTTAATAGAGATTACCACCCGAGCGATGTTATCTGGGCCATCCCAAGAGTCTATCACTAACGCACACCATACCTTTTAGTCTTATGTGAGTGTTATAAGGGATTATGTAATGAGACCCTAGGACTATGCCTTTGTACCTTATTCTTGTATAGAGAATATACATTATTTATATAGTTACTTTGTAAATAGTATTTAAAGCACAAATAGTATTTTTAGTTAATATTCAACTATAATATCAATTTTGATGAATTAATGGATTTTTTAATTAAATAGTTATTTAATAAAATATTAATATTATTATTAAATTAATTTTTATTAAAAATAATTTATCTTATAATTTTATGAATGCAATTGTAATTTTTATTATGGTTTGAAAGCTGTTTTTGTCAAAACCCATGAATTTTTTATAAATGTCGGTTTTTATTTAAAAAAATTCACATATTTAGAATATTATTATGTAAAAAGATTTTGTTTTTGAATCAGGATGTCAAAATTATAAAACAGTTTATTTTTTATAATTTTCTGAGATAGTTGAATCTTTGGGTAAAAAATTAAATACCATTTAAATATAAAATGTGTTTTATGACGTCATAATGACCCAATAGTGATTAAATAAAATAATATAAACATTATGTTCGGACAATATATGTTTTACCATTAAAATAATGTGATTTTGGGTTTGTTTGATTTTCATTTCAATGCTTTAGTCGACCCTTCCAGGCGTATAAAACATTTAGTCTTTTCAAATTGTTTTCCTTAAGAGTGTGACTCACCTCCACATAAGAAACCCTATTATTTTAAGATGTCAGTCCATTGGCCATATAAAATATTTTTTTTACTCTCATATGATAAAATCCATTGTCAAAACCTATGTACTGGTTTGTGGTTTTTATTAGTTTAATTTGAGGTGTCCCAAACCAAAATAATAATGAATTTCCGCTCCTTTCCTATATAAACCAACCCATTATCCCTCTTTCTCTTCACTCAAAGCCTTTTTAGTTTGACCTAACCATGACCTCCCCTCTCTATAATCCTCCCATTGTTCCCCAAGAACCCTAGAATCCTCTCTCAAGCCTCTCCAAACATTTTGGGGTCGTACTTCCAAGTAATAGATTTCGTCCTTTCTCATTTTTGGGAAATTTTCAATAAGTTTTTATCCCATTTGGTTTTCAATTACCAATATTGGGGTATGATTTTTCATCTCCCCCATACATTCCTCTTTATGTTTGAATAATTGTATATCCATTTATCTCTCATTAATTCATCTCATGTACACATGTTTCCATGCCGAAATTCAATGAGGAATTTCTCTCTCCTCTTATACATCTAAGTAATTATTTTGTATTATGTTTTTAAATTACATTACATTTTTTGGAAAATGTGTCTATATTACCCCCATATAGTCTATTTAATGTACGTATTATGAGTCCCACATTTCTATCTCATCAACCATTTCCATGAATCCTTATGTCACGTCGTTGTGCTGCCGAAATTGCACTGCATTTTTCCAAGCCAAGATCATGGTGTATTGAATTTCATTCCCAGGTCTCTATCAAGGGTATTGACCTTTATTCATATATACATATTGAATCGTACATTAATTCATTTATTCCACATTACTTAATCATGGAATAACATATTATGTTGATTGATTCCATCTTATATGATCCATGTGGCACACTTATGCATGAAATGAAATGTCTAATAAGGGTGTGCCCTAATATAACTCCAATTCATTTGTTAAAGTATAGTATCATGATACGTCATGTGAAATGATTGATTAATCTTGCTAATTATAGTGCAACGAGGGTTTACTCGTGCTTCATGTGCAATGTGGGTTTACTAATTCACCATGTGCAATGAGCCTTGGCTCATGGTAAATTCAATGTTAAGTGTTGTTTCCACATTTCCATGTTATGATTATCATGCTTTAGCATGCCTATATGTTCATGTTTCTCTTATGCTCTATTGATATGCCTATTGTCTAAAATGTATTGAATTCCACATATTAATCTATGTTTATTCCCCTAATGGGCATTATAGTTCACCCTTTTGTTATGCATGTCCTTAGGTTATCCCATGCAATGTTATGTATGAGGGAATGTAGTGGTCATGTAAAGTAATTTTTCAATAAAGATGTTGTATTTCATGTTTTAAGTTGTTATTTAATTATTATTAGCCGCAAAGTCAATAGACCACTCGATCTTATATGTTTTATCAGGTGAATTTAAAGTAATAAATCATGTTTTACTGTGTAATAAATAGCAGGGTTGTTATAGTTGGTATCAGAGGACATGTTTAGTTATTTTATGGGATTAGGATTAGAAAACCCTAGTGGAAGAATTAGGGATAAGACAATGTATAATAAATACATTGATACATTTTGGCGAGTATTGAGTAAGTTGTTTATCAAGAAAATACATCCCTGTCTTGATACGAGCAGGTAGAGCCAGCTCGGGCACTGATGTACCTAGGGGTGAAAACGCTGAAAAAGCATTTCGGGATTGACTCAGGGTATCCAGGTACACAACAATGGGCCTTGCTTCACTCTTGGTTATTACACCCTCAATGTATATGAATTAGTAAATTCACAATCTTAGTATGAACCGTTATAAAGGGAATAAAAAAATTCCATAAGAATATATGTAAGAATTTAGATCATGGATAACATAGATTGAAGCCTATAGATTCATATGTTAAGGAAATAAAAGTTTTTTTATAAGTCATCTTTTTTTTTGATTACCCTTTATGAGTTACCCCTAAAATTAATTTTATTCCAATCAATGGCCATTAATTGGAGGACATGGTCTAACAATCAATGTGAAGACTGATGAGATGATTGTTCTAATGAGATGCCCAATCTCTTGGTAGCAGGAATCACAAAAATTCTATGATACACTCTCAGTTAACTCAATCATTGAATAGAAACATGGTTCAAGAGGAACGTTCAACCCCCCCCCCCCAAATAAAGAAAAAGTCACTATCAAGAGATTCATGAGACAAAGGCCTCCTACATTTAATGGATCATCTAGATCCCTCAATCACCAATCAATGGATCAACTCCATTGAAAAGGTCTTCCCTATCCTTCAATTTTTTGAACAAGAGATTGTTCTTCGGGCTACATATCATAAGGAGGGTGAATCCGATCAATAGTGGACATTGATCAAAAATACTAAGCCTAAGGGGGAGATTGAGGTGTTGGAATGGAAGGATTTTGTGAATATCTATTTTGATAAATATTTTCTGCACTCCCTCCGACTTAAGATGGAATGTGAAATCCTTCCCATAAAGAAAAAAGACAAAGAATATATCAGATCATACAAGGCAGACATCATATGTTTTGCACGATACGATTTTACATTTGTCATTACCCCAGAATAAAAGGTTGACCGCTACTTTGGTGGGTTGAAACCTTGCATGTGGAAATCCCTAGCGATCCATTACTTCGACGGCTATGAGGAAATTGTCTGATGCGCCCTCAAGTTTGAAATGGACATTGGCGATCCTTAGGGGTAACATGGGGATAAGAAACATTAGGAGAACTTTAATTCGGGGGGTCTTTTGGATAAATTCAATGGTTCTAAGAAAATTAGGTACCCAACTTGCCTAAGATGCAGAAAGAAGAACACCAAAAATTGCCTGAAGGGTGTGATGAAATGCATTAGGTGTGGAAGAGAAGGGAACCTAGCCATTAACTACTAACAAGAAAATCATACAGCTGCAGTAGAGGAGAGGAAAGCTCTATTCAGATCTCAACGTATTGTTCATTACTTCAACTACAAAGAACCAGGGCATGTTGAATATAAGTTCCCTATGAAAAGGGTTCTCTAAGGCAACCAAAATCCTCCAAGAAGCAAGGGAATTATTTTTCCATCACTACTACCTAAGTGAACTCCGACAATGAAGTGGTGAAAGGTATGATATTTATTCATTAAATAATAGCAATCATACTTTTTGAATCATGTTTTATGCCTTATTTAATATGAATAATGTTTAGTAGAACAATACCAACACCAACAAAAATCATTGAAGTAAAGATGTTCGTGATTACAACAAATGGGGAAATCATTGCATCACAGGAATATAACTCCTCCCCTATCTTAATCAGTGGATCGAACATATAGGAGAACCTCATCATACTCCCTCTGGTATAATTTGATGCAATTCACGGCATGGATTTTCATTCCTTATATATATCCAACATAAATTTCCATGAGAGCGAAATCACTATCCATGAAGAGACCCCCCTGATTCTGTTCAAGTGTAAGGAGAAAACTGAATCTTCTTTAGCTCCATCATCTCAAGAATGAATATTATATCCCTATAAGAATGTGTATCTAGCATAGATGATTGAGTCTAAGGAGGTAACAATCCATGAATACATAGCTATTGTGAGGGAATTCGATGAAGTAATTCCCGATGAATTGCCAAGTCTTCCTCCTAGAAGAGATATTGAATTCTCACCTGATCATATAACTAGGGTGTTTCCAATATCAAAGACTACATATAAAATAGATGTTGTGTATCTTGAGGAGATAAAGAAATAACTAGATAATAATATAGATAAAGGGTATATATGGACATGTGCTTCACCATGGGGTGTACCAGTCCTCTTCTTCTAAAATAAGGATGGGTCAATGTGACTTTGCATCGTTTATCACGAGCTTAACCAAATCGCGATAAAGAACAAGTATCCTCTCCCAATAATTGATTACTTGTTCGATCAGCATCATGGATCACAATACATCTCCAAGGTAGTTTTACGGTCAGTATATTATCTAGTAAGTGTGAAGAATGATGATATCCCCGAGAATACTTTTTGTACCAGATACGTGCACTAGGAATTCATAGTAATGCCTTTCAGACTAACTAATGCTCCAGAAATATTCATGGACTTGATGAATAGATTCTTTAGATATTACCTAAACAAATTTTTGGTATTCATTTTAGTTGAAATTCGAATATTCTCCCAAACTAAAGAGGATCATGGGGAGTATCTAAGAATTGTACTAGTGTAACTACCCAAAATTTTGAATAAATCTTATTTCCTAATTTTATGTGTTATTTTATTTTTTATAATCAACAAAAATGTTTCATTTGATTGCATGATTATAATTAAAATGAGACCGATGGGTTTTGACTGTTATATGACCATTGGTCAATATGACCGCTGGAAACTAAACGTTTTGATTATTGTCTCTAAATACAAGTAATCTTGGTTGATTAAAATAGAATTAAGATTCAATGGCCTCACCCAGTAGTCTTGGACCGATCGAAGCCCATCTAACAGAACTTGGAAAGGAGGTAGCACCATTGGGCTTTGCTCTGGACCAAACCCAAGCTGAACTTCATCGTGTGAAGCTAGAACGGGATCGCCTTCGCGAGAAGTTCAAACTGATAGAAATTAATACTCGTGAGATGTTGGCCGATCCTCTCTCAGATTTCTCACCTTATCACACCATACACTTATGTCCTATGCTGGTGTGATAAGGGGCTATGTAAGGAGACCGTAACTACCTTTTGTAATCCTTTGTTTTAAATAAAAATTGACATTTCTTCTTATGATGAAGTTTATGAATGACAGGGTAAATATAGTATGCATATTTTTGATAAATTTTAGAAAAAGGATATTTTAAAAATGTTTATGTAAACCTTAAATAATTAAAAATGTGTAATGATTTTCAATAAATGGTCTTCTACAATTATGTTCAGTACAAAATTTAGAGTCTAATAAGATCAAATTGATTTTTGATGAATAATAAATTATGAATAGTGATTTTATGATTAGGATTAGTAATGTGTCCAAATGGATTAGTAATCTCACTTAAAGAAAGTATTAATATAATCTAGGCACCTTGATTAAGTAATGTGATTCAATAAAATGGTTAAATAACGGTTTCATAAATTATTATTCAAGTATTAGTTTTTTCGGGTGAATAGTGTTTTTTAATTAAAAATTTAATTAAAAATACTTAGAAAATTATTTTTATAAAATGGATTTCATTTTTGAACTCAGAGCGTCGATATTATGTTATGGTAATTTTTGGGGATTTTTCTGAAAAAAATGAATTTTCAGTGAATAGTGTATTTATTTAAAAAATATTTAAAAAATTATTTTTATAAAATGGATTTCATTTTTGAAATCAGAGCATTGATATTTGGTTAAGGTGAAATTTTGGGATCTTTCTGAGAGTTGAATTTTCAGTGAATAGTAAAAATGCAGTTTTAGGGTTTCGGTATGTTTAATGATATCATAACTATGTCATGATAATGTCATGAGATATTTTAAGGGTTCTCCAGCCAAGGGTGGTGAATTATTGTTTTGGGGGCCCCATGTGGCCTAACTCCATGGTAAATGCCAAGGGAGAGAACATGGTTTTGAGAAAAGCACATGTGAGGTGTCCCTTGGCCATTAATGCCTTGTCCCCTCACTTTCCCTATAAATACCAAGCCATCCTCTCATCCATTCGACTCCCCACTCTCCCCCAACGAAGTTCTGGTCTCATTACCTCCCAAGGAGTCCTCCCATGGTGTCCAAAATCCCTCAAGGTCCCAACCTTTATGTTTTAATAGTTATGTTTTAAGGTAAGGGATCCGACCCCTCTCTTTTTTTTCATGTAATCTCTTTTATGTCATTCCTTTTATGCTCCATGTTCTTATGTGAGAGGATGTTCTTTTATATTACTCTTACATACCTTTTCATTCTTATATGATGAGAGATCCCCTCTTACTCTAATCATTTCATTTTATGAATGTTTAAGTGATGTCGTTAGGCTGCCGAATTTTTAAGGGATTCTTTCACCCTTCTCATTTTTCAAGTTCGATTTTCATGTCAAGTATTTCAAGTTCCTTTTTATTATGTTGGGGTATGATCTCTATATCTATCATAATGATCTCTTATGATCATATGATGATAGACCACATTTGATCTTGTCAATTCATTTTTATTGAAGTTTAAGTGACGCCGTTAGGCTGTCGAATTTTCATAAGAGAAATCTAATTTTTGTCTTCCTTCCATGTTTTTCATTTCAAATGGTATGTCCTTAAAATTTCATTACCATGTCCATATATCCATCTTATTCTCTCCCCCTACTGTTTTATGGATCATTTATGAGTGGGTGACCTATGTCCCCTCTCTTCTCAATGTTTTCTAAAACCTTGTAACATAGTCGTTATGCTGCAGAATTTTCGTCTCAAAGTGCCTTTCTCTCTTTTCTAAAAATTATTTTATGTTATAAAGTTAATACTCAAAGCTACTATTTCTACAGGGGTATTCACATATATATCAAAATGTTCTATTTTAAATTCTTGGATTTACATAAATGAAACCCTCTTTCCCTTTCCCTGGGTTTAAAGTGACATAAAGATCATGTCTTTAAAGCAGTTTTTAAAACGTTATGATTATGAAATGAAACCCATTTATTTTATGCTATGTGGGTTATTTATGAATTGTTTGATGATGATATATGTGGATCACATGATAATAAAGGCAAATTTAAGGGTGCGCCCTGATAGAACTCTAATGCATTGGGTAATGATGTAACCACTAGAAATTACAATTTTCACGATACCTTGGTGAATAACCTTGGTAACTTTCAAATGACACCTTAGGGATGGACCTTGGTGATATGTTCATGATTGTCTATGTTAAATGATGTAGCCACATCTTCAAGTTATGAAAATGTTATTTTTATTATTATATGCCTCATGATTTCATTCTCATGCCTTAAAGTTCTTTTCATGACTTTATTGATGTATATCAAGTTCATATGTAAAATGTTTCGCTTGTTTCCCTTACTGGGCCTTCTGCTCACCCTTTCTTTTAATGTATTTCCCCAGGTTATGAGATGCAGTAATGAACCTAGGATGAACTTAAGGAGAAGCCTTTCAAGTGTTTAAGAAGAATGTTTTATGTTGATTTCATGTATTATGTTCCTTGTTTACAAGACACTAAACATTAAATATCCTCAGTTTTTTGTAATGTAATGAAAGTTTATGTGATAAAAAGGTGGGATGATATAGTTGGTATCAAAGGATGGTTTAGTTATTTGTGGAAATTAGGATATGAAAACTCTAGGAAGAACCCTGTATAAAAGTTTAAATATAGGAAATATTCCTGGTATTTTGGTGAGTAATGAGTAAGGGGTTGCCAAGAAAATACATCCCTGTCTGGATACGAGCAGGTAGAGGTGGCTCTAGAACAGATGTACATAGGGGTAAATCCCGAAAACACCGCTTTGAGCTAGACTCAAACAGGAACTGGTACACGACAACGGGACTTGCTGCACTCTTGGTTACGACACTCCCGGGGGATATGCTTTGGTAAATTCATAAACTTAGTACGAACCATTGTTAAAGGAACAAAGATAAAATAAAATAACGATTCACATAAGAATATATGATCATGGATAACCTAGATGGGAACCTAGGGGATCACAATTTAGGGTATACTTTTCATCTACATGTTATCCTTATATGATTTAAAGTTTATTTTCATGATTATTGGCTAAGTATTTAAGCCCCTAATTATACTTTCTATTCTTAGTTAATGGTGGGAAATGGAAGAACATGTCCCAACAACCAATGTGATAGGAAATGCGACGATTGACGTATTAATATGCAAGATATGATTTGGGGATTAAAAGATGATTATTATTTTGGAAGAAGTTCACTATTTTGGGGCCCCTATATGATCGAGGTAAATAGATTACTATGGTATTTTCATTCAGGCGTAAGGTTGACTTATATTTTGAAGAATCGATGAATTTAAGGTGAACTTATGGTAATATAGGTTACTTATGGAAATGATTAACCTATCTTGGGGAAAATATGTTTATGTTAGCTTCTTTTGTTATAAGATCTTAGGAGTGGTTGATATTGTTTGGAGATGAACAATTAAGTTTATTTTGGAAGACTATGTTATCAAATCCTTCTTGTATTTGGGTTTAAATATTAGTTTGGTTTATTTTGAGGAATTTTAAGGACCGTTATTTATGGAATGGTCTATGATGGACTTTGGATAGTACCATATAAATTTTAAGATTTAAAATTAGTTTCCATTCCTATGGGATTATTTACTTTTGAAGAGTTGTTTTACCTTACCCTTTCTATTCTTTGGATAATGTTTAAAGATAGAAGAAATAGATAGTTAATCTTTTGTGGATTATGTGATTCTCTAGAAGATGATTCTTGTGTTTTGATGAGACCGAGTTGTTTTGAATGCTCATATTTTGGAAAAAAGATTATTTTTGGGTAGAAACATATTAAAGGATGAAACTCTACATGAAGATAGGTATATTTTCTTATGTTTTTGTTTTATGTTGTAAATGAATTCCTCAAAATTATGAAAAGGAACGTAAAAAAAAATGTTGTTGGTTTACGTTTCCTACTAGGTAATCAAAGACCGTTTACACACATCATAAAATTGGGATTTTCTTATGGTTAACTTCCTCCTAATCATGTTTTCTATCACCCTCCCTCAGAACATGACCCTTTGTTTTCTCCTCCATGAACATGTTTTCCTACATGGAATCCTAGTGTGGGTTAACTCGGGTGACCTTTGTACTTCCCTTTCTTTCTTTTAAAGTAATATTTTCACGGACTCCTTTTACGATGTGGTACATTCAATGAAATTTCAAAACAATTTTTTTTAAAAAATTGCGTGGACGCAATTTATTAAGGGGGAAAGATTGTAACGACCCAAAATTTTGAATAAATCTTATTTCCTAATTTTATGTGTTATTTTATTTTTTATAATCAACAAAAATGTTTCATTTTATTGCATGATTATAATTAAAATGAGACCGATGGGATTTGACTGTTATATGACCATTGGTCAATATGACCGCTGGAAACTAAACGTTTTGATTATTGTCTCTAAATACAAGTAATCTTGGTTAATTAGTATAGAAAGAAGATTCAATGGCCTCACCCAGTAGTCTTGGACCGATCTAGTCCCATCTAACAGAACTTCGGAAGGAGGTAGCACCACTGGGCTTTGCTCTGGACCAAACCCAAGCTGAACTTCATCGTTTGAAGCTAGAACGGGATCGCCTTCGCGAGAAGTTCAAACTGATAGAAATTACTACTCGGGCGATGTTGGCCGAGCCTCCCTCGGATTCTATCACCTTATCACACCTTACACTTAGGTCCTATGCTGGTGTGATAAGGGGTTATGTAAGGAGACCGTAACTACCTTGTGTAATCCTTTGTTTTAAATAAAAATTGGCATTTCTTCTTATGATGAAGTTTATGAATGACCGGGTAAATATAGTATGCATATTTTTGATAAATTTTAGAAAAAGGATATTTTAAAAATGTTTATGTAAACCTTAAATAATTAATAATGTGTAATGATTTTCAAAAAATGGTCTTCTACAATTATGTTCAGTACAAAATTTAGAGTCTAATAAGATCAACTTGATTTTTGATGAATAGTAAATTATGAATAGTGATTTTATGATTAGGATTAGTAATTTGTCCAAATGGATTAGTAATCTCACTTAAAGAAAGTATTAATATTATCTAGGCACCATGATTAAGTAATGTGATTCAATAAAATGGTTAAATAATGGTTTCATAAATTATTATTCAAGTATTAGTTTTTTCGGGTGAATAGTGTTTTTTAATTAAAAATTTAATTAAAAATATTTAGAAAATTATTTTTATAAAATGGATTTCATTTTTGAACTCAGAGCGTCGATATTATGTTATGTTAATTTTTGGGGATTTTTCTGAAAAAATGAATTTTCAGTGAATAGTGTATTTATTTAAAAATTAAATTAAATATATTAAAAAAATTATTTTTATAAAATGGAGTTCATTTTTGAAATCAGAGCATTTATATTTGGTTAAGGTGAAATTTTGGGATCTTTCTGAGAAAGTTGAATTTTCAGTGAATAGTAAAAATGCAGTTTTAGGGTTTCGGTATGTTTAATGACATCATAACTATGTCATGATGATTTCATGAGATATTTTAAGGGTTCTCCAGCCAAGGGTGGTGAATTATTGTTTTGGGGGCCCCATGTGGCCTAACTCCATGGTAAATGCCAAGGGAGAGAACATGGTTTTGAGAAAAGCACATGTGAGGTGTCCCTTGGCCATTAATGCCTTGTCCCCTCACTTTCCCTATAAATACCAAGCCATCCTCTCATCCATTCGACTCCCCACTCTCCCCCAACGAAGTTCTGGTCTCATTACCTCCCAAGGAGTCCTCCCATGGTGTCCAAAATCCCTCAAGGTCCCAACCTTTATGTTTTAATAGTTATGTTTTAAGGTAAGGGATCCGACCCCTCTCTTTCTTTTCATGTAATCTCTTTTATGTCATTCCTTTTATGCTCCATGTTCTTATGTGAGAGGATGTTCTTTTATATTACTCTTACATACCTTTTCATTCTTATATGATGAGATATCCCCTCTTACTCTAATCATTTCATTTTATGAATGTTTAAGTGATGTCGTTAGGCTGCCGAATTTTTAAGGGATTCTTTCACCTTTCTCATTTTTCAAGTTCGATTTTCATGTCAAGTATTTCAAGTTCCTTTTTATTATGTTGGGGTATGATATCTATATCTATCATAATTATCTCTTATGATCATATGATGATACACCCTATTTGATCTTGTCAATTCATTTTTACTGAAGTTAAAGTGACGCCGTTAGGCTGCCGAATTTTCATAAGAGAAATCTAATTTTTGTCTTCCTTCCATGTTTTTCATTTCAAATGGTATGTCCTTAAAATTTCATTACCATGTCCATATATCCATCTTATTCTCTCCCCCTACTGTTTTATGGATCATTTATGAGTGGGTGACCTATGTCCCCTCTCTTCTCAATGTTTTCTAAAACCTTGTAACATAGCCGTTATGCTGCAGAATTTTCGTCTCAAAGTTCCTCTCTCTCTTTTCTAAAAATTATTTTATGTTATAAAGTTAATACTCAAATCTCTTATTTCTACAGGGGTATTCACATATATATCAAAATGTTCTATTTTAAATTCTGGGATTTACATACATGAAACCCTCTTTCCCTTTCCGTGGGTTTAAAGTGACATAAAGATAATGTCTTTAAAGCAGTTTTTAAAACGTTATGATTATGAAATGAAACCCATTTATTTTTTGCTATGTGGGTTATTTATGAAATGTTTGATGATGATATATGTGGCTCACATGATAATAAAGGAAAATTTAAGGGTGCGCCCTGATAGCGCTCCAATGCATTAGGTAATGATGTAACCACTAGAGATTACAATTTTCACGATACCTTGGTGAATAACCTTGGTAACTTTCAAATGACACCTTGGGTATGGACCTTGGTGATATGTTCATGATTGTCTATGTTAAATGATGTAGCCACATCTTCAAGTTATGAAAAATGTTATTTTTATTATTATATGCCTCATGATTTCATTCTCATGCCTTAAAGTTCTTTTCATGACTTTATTGATGTATATCAAGTTCATATGTAAAATGTTTCGCTTGTTTCCCTTACTGGGCCTTCTACTCACCCTTTCTTTTAATGTATTTCCCCAGGTTATGAGATGTAGTAAAAAACCTAGGATGAACTTAAGGAGAAGGCTTTCAAGTGTTTAAGAAAAATGTTTTATATTGATTTCATGTATTATGTTCCTGGTTTCCAAGACACTAAACCTTAAAGATCCTCAGTTTTGTGTAATGTAATGAAAGTTTATGTGATAAAAAAGGCGGGATGCTATAACTAGAGACCATGAAATAGGAGAATTTCTATGAAAAGTAGAGAAAATGTGAGTTTTGGTAAAAGGAGGTCTCAATCTTGGGCCATATCATCACAAGAAACTGTATATCTATGGATCCCTCTAAGATAGTTGCAATAGAGGGATGGCTAAGGACAACAACGGTAACAGATATCAGTAGCTTCTTAGGGTTAGCTGGATATTATTGATGATTTGTGAGAAATTTCTCAAAATTGTCCAATCCCTAACCAGGCTAACTCAGTAGGGAGTAATGTTTGCATATTGTGATGAATTTGAATAATGTTCCAAGAAGATGAAAATGAGGCTTATCAAGGCACCCATGCTCACATCACCTATAAGTGGAGATATTTTTGTTGTATTCATTGATTCTTCGATGAAGGTAATGAGCTATGTGTTGATGAAAAATGAATACTTTAGTGCATATTCTTAATGGAAATTGAATGTTCATGAGTATAATTATCCAACATATGATCTAGAGTTGGATGCGGTGATATTATATTTAAAATTTCACCAACATTATCTCTTTGGGGAGAAGTGTAAAATATATACGGACCAAAAAAGTATTAAGTATATATTCACATAGAAAGATTTGAACATGGACCAATGAAGATGGTTATAAATGATCAAAGACTATGACTTCTCAATCCATTACCACCCTATAAAATCGAACTAGGTCTGGATGCTTTAAGTAGAAAAGACCCAGCAATTATATCATTGATGATAATTGAGAAGGATCCAATCTTCTTAGATTGGATGAATATAGAAATGGGAATCATAATGAAGGTAACATGATCAATCCTTTCATAAATGATTTCTCGACCGTCTCGTTTGGAAAAGTTAAAGGAAGATCAAAAGTGTGATGTGGGAATTCAGAAGAAAATAAAAGCTATCATGAAAGGGGAATACTCAAAGTTCAATGTTAATGAAGAATGAATTTATAGATTTGTAGAAATACAATGTGTTCCATTATGTTTGGAGTTGAATAATGATCTTTTGGATGATTCACATAGTTAAAATTTCTTTACTCACCCAAGAAACAAAAATATGTATTGAGATATCTGAGAGAATTATTGGTGGGATAGTACGATGAAGGAGGTCACTAAGTATACATCAAAATGAAAAGTGTGTTAGGAAGTGAAGGAAAACAGGTAGAAATATAAGTATATGATGCAACAATTTCCCATATCATCATGGAAATGGGAGAACATCACCATCGAATTTGTCACTGGACTTCTGAAGACATCCAAAAGAAACAATGCAATCTGGGTTGTTGTGGATGGTCTTAAAAAGTATTTACACTTCCCTGAAATTCGAGAGAATTTATCATTGGATTAACTAGAACAGATATATATCAGGGATGTGGTAAGGCTACATAGAGTACCACTATCTATTCTATCCGATTGTGATCCAAGATTCACCTCTATGTTTTGGATGAGTCATCAAAATTCTCTGGATACTGAACTGAACTTCATTATGGCATATCATCCTCAAACGGATTTCCAATTTGAGTGATCTATTCAGACATTGGAGGATAAGTTCAGATCATGGTTTATGTACTTCAAAGGAGGGTGGAGCCAACATCTTCATCTGGTTGAATTTTCCTATAATAACAATTTCCAGTCGAGCATCTAAATGGAACCTTTTGAAGCCATTTATGGGAAGAGGTGCATAACACTGACATGTTGGGATGAAGTCAGTGAGTGTAAGCTGCTAGGACCAGAAATGGTCGATGAAATGATGGAGATGATGAAAACCATTCAGTAGCATATCAAGGCATCCCAGAGCCGATAGAATAGTTATACATATAACCGTCGACAAGAACTTGAGATTAAAGTTGGAGACCTGGTATATCTGTGAATATCTCTATGGAATAAGGCCATGAGGTTTGGAAATAAAGGGATGTTAATACTAATATTATATAAAATATTAGTATTATTATTAAATTAAATTTTATAAAATATAAATTATCGTTTAATTTTATGAATTCAATTATAATTTTTATTATGTTTTGAAAGTTGTTTTTTTCAAAATCCCATTAATTCTCGAAATATGTCAGTTTTTATTTGTAAAATTCAAATTCATAGAAAATTATTTACATAAAATGAATATTATTTTTGGAATTAGGATGTCGAAATTATCCAATAGTGAATTTTTCATAATTGTCTGAGACAGTCGAATTTTTGGGTAAAAAATTAAAGACCATTAAAATATATATTATGTTTTATAAAATCATAATGAAAAAATAATGATGTAATAAAATACTATAAAAATTATCTTCTGAAATTATATGTCTTACCATTAAATCAATGTGATTTTGGGTTTGTTGGATTTATTTTACAGAGCTATAGTGGACCCTTCAAGGCTTATAAAACATCTTATCTTTCTAAATTGTTTTCATTGAGATTTTGACTCACCTCCACATAAGAAACCCTAATATTATAATAAGTTCACCCATTTAACATATAAAATATTGTTTTTAACTACCCTTTGGAAAAAAAACATGGGCAAAACCATGTTTTGTATCATGTTTTTGATTAGATTAATGTGAGATGTCCCAAACCAAAATAATAAATAATTCCCTCTCCGTTCCTATATAAACCCACCGAAACTCCCACTTACACTTCACTCAATGCATTTTGAGTTTAAAAAACCCCTACCCTCTCCTCTCTAGAATCATCCCAAGAAACCCCAAGATCCCAATAAGCCTCTCTCCAGCCTCTCTAATGCTTTTGGTATCGTACTTCCAACTAAGGAATTTCTTCTTTTCTCTTTTTTGTCCAATATTCATTAAGTTGTTGTGACCTCTTGTTTTCAATTAATAACCTTAGTGTATGATTTATTAACTCCCCCATAAATTCCACTTTATGTTTGTATGATGGTAGACCCCTTTCTCTTTCATTAATTCCTCCCATGTACACCTGTTACAATTCGAAAATTCAGTGAGGGATTTATCTCTCCTCTTTTACATCCAAGTAATTATTTTGTATTATACATCTAAATTCCATTACATTTGTTGGGACATGTATCTATATTACCCCATTACTTTCCATTTCATGTACATATTATGCGACTACTATTTCTCTCTCATCAACAATTTTCATGAATCCTTATGTCATGCTGGTATGTTGCCGAAATTTCATTGTATTTTTCCAAGCCAAGATCACTATGTAGTGAATACCATACCCATGTCTCTATCAAGGGTATTAAAGTTTATGCACATATAAATATTGAATGGTACTTTCATGTATTTATTCCACATTACAGAATCATGGAATAAATTATGATGTTTATTGATTCCATGTTATATGATCCATGTTGCACAATTATGAATGAAATGAAATTGTTAAGAAGGGTGGGCCTTTATAGTGCTCTAATGCGTTGGGTAAAGTATATTATCATGATAAGTCACGTGGAATGAGTGTATAATCATTATAATTTATGTTTAATAATGTTTTACTCGTTCTTCATGTGAAATGAGGGTTTACATAAGCTCAGTGTGCATTTAGCAATAGAAAATGCTAAATTCCATGTTAAGTGTTGTTGACACATTTTCCTGTTATGATTATAATTATTTATCATGCCATTATGTTCATGTTTCTCTGGTGCTCCATTGATATGCCTATTCTGTAACTTGTGGTGTATTCCTAATGTTATTCCATGTTTATTCCCTAACTGGGATTATGATCTAACCCTTTTCTTATGCATTTCCTCGGGTTATCCCATGCAATTCTTAGTACGATGGAATATAGTTTTCATGTAAAGGAAGTTTTCTATAAAGATGTTGTATTTCATGTTTTAAGTAGTTATGTAATGATCCTAATCCCCAAATACACTAGAACTCTCTATCTTCAATGTTGTATGAAGTGATATTTAGCTAATAAATCATGTTTTAGTGTGTAATAATGACAAAGGTTGTTATAATGAGGTATATCCCACGTTCATCAACTTCCATGTATCATGAATGAAGTCCTAGGGACTTATTGAGTATCTTAACAGTATTACATGACATATATGAACGTGTTATATTATGCGTGCCTCTATTGTTGTGTTTCCACGCATACAACATTTTTATTCATTATGTTATTAAGAAACATTAGTTAATGAGAGACATGAAGTGTAAACCAAATATTGTTAATTTAACCCATTAATGATAAATATGTTAGTATCACAAGGTATTATTCCTTGTATTTGGCCCTATAATTAGCAAGGATTTAAACAAAAATAAATGAAAAAAATATTAGTATGCCAACAACATGTCATTTGGTATAATAAACCATATTCTAGAATAACCCAATAAAAATCAGTATGCATTAAATTCTCAACCTTACCTTAATTATTAGGGTGTCTTGTAAACCATGACATGTCCAAGTGCAGTGAACATGGGTATAGGTTGCTTGCATAGAGTGGTAATTCCAATGTTTGTGTCTATCATTTTTAAACCCCCTTCACCACCTAATGGTATCTTGAATAGGTACTTATTTTTCCATATTCTATTTAAGATTACATGAAACCTGAACATATTGAATTATTATATGAGCCCATTTTTATTAAACACTAGAATAAAAAATGAATTAATTAAAAGTGATTGACTAAAAAATTATTATCTATCAATGAATATTAAATAATTATAAATTATTATGTTCTCACACAAGCACACCGTGTAGTTTCTAAGGTAAATAACAGATGTTCAAACTCATTAATAAAATTCAAAAAATTAGATATTTCTAATCAATAATAGATAAAATTGAATTCCCAAAAATAAAAAAACCGATTAGTAAAACATTTATTTAACGAAATGAGTACCTTCTATTGAATAATTTCATTATCAATGAATTGGTAGAACACACGTTTCATTCAATCATTACATTTGAGAAATCAAGTGTAGATTCCCACTAGTAGTGTTCAACATGTGTTTCATGAAGCTATAAACATCAATATATAATTTTCTCGTTTCTAGTGGGAACAGATCTTTTTATTGTGATGGTAAATGGGGTTTATAAGTGGATCCTTTAATGGAGGAGGAATTTATACTTGCAAAGGTGCAGAATTAATATGTGTTCTTCAGAGTATTCTAGATATAGTTTTTTTAGGTATTCAGAGGATTCTCTCAATAAATCATTGTTCAAAATGAAGTAATGTGAAAATGAGGATTTCCAAAATTTTCATTACTGGGATTATATAGTGTTAGTGTAACAAAATAAATAATTACACCTGAGATATTATTAATTTATTAATTCCCTATGAAGTCCAAATTTAAATAATAATATTATTATTATTATTATTTACATGACATGTTCTAAACATAACTAAACATTACATATTTTCTATTTAATAAATAAATAGAAATTTAGTCATATAATATTTAAAAATATATTTATCCTCATATAATTTAAATCAGTCTACCATTCCAATTAAATGTTATTTGTTTATTGAATAATGATTATATTTTAATCCAATAAATACCACATGATTATTTTTTAACAAATATATAAATATTAGATTGACTATAACTACTGAACAAATATTTTATATATATTCATTTGATTAAATAAATAAATATTTTTCCCTTGTGAATAAACCATAATAAATATATATTTTTATATTCAAAAACTAAAATATATACATATATAGTGAATGAATTGTTCTTAAATATTAAAAAAACAGATATTATAGTAAAGAAATAATCATTGATTATTTGATATCAAACCAACATGAATAATAATAAAACCATGTGTAATAATAATACTTGTAGGGAATGTAAAATTTATATATAATATCTATAAGGTTCAATATACAATTACTGTAACATCTCAGGTAAATAAAGAATAAAGAATTTTCATATTTATTAATATTTACGAATTAAATATTAATTTTAATTAAAAGGGGTTTCTACGTTCGATAGCGTACTCGGTACGCAACGATGAGTTTCTTTGAAAACATACGTTGCACACAAGTAATAAAATAATATTATTTTAAATGTTAGTTAACGAGTAGTCGTTTTGCTGGAGGGAATGGATAGAAATAACTAAAATATGATTGTATATGTTTTTAAATGTTTTTACATTTACCCAATAAAAGATAAAGGCTTAAAATACGGAAAGAGTTCAATTTTAGGCATTTATACACTAATTTTCACGAAAGGTCCACTTCTCACCTTTTGACGAAGAACCGTCATTAAATATAGTTTTGATCGATCTTATAAATTCTATTGGACCAAATATAACTCTTCTTTAGAATCAGGACATCAAAATTTACTTTGTGTAAATTTTTGGTACCTTTTTTATAAAGTTCATTTTTTAATGAATAGTGTAAAATGTTGTATTTTAATTCAAAACCTCTTTTTCATCTAATTTATTTATATGAATAGATTATATTTTGAATTGGTTTTAAAGTGAAATTAGAAAATATTTTTACCATTAAATCCAATAGTGGTCGTTGGAATTAATTTTACTTTGAAATCAAACTTAAACTAGTGTCAATCTTTTGATACTTATTGTTTCATAAAAACACGCTATTTGCTCTGACAGCGGGAATTAATTATTAAATTAATTAATGTGACTTATATTTTTTGAATTTTGTAAAATAGAGTTCATTTTTGAATTCTTAATATCAAATATAGCTTAGGGTGAATTTTTTGTAAATTTCTGAAAAACATCAATGTTTTGATGAATAGTGAAACCACTAAGTGGTACTTATAAAGACGTATTTTCCGTTTAAATGAAATTTTTCCATCATTGTATTTTGAATTTCAAAAATCCGACATACATGGTTGTAATTAAGAAGTAAAATGTGGTTCAATGAGTTTATAATAATTTTTTGGTGAATAGTAACTTATTAAGTTCTTAATCGCGATTAGTGGTAATTAGTGTAGTTTAAGGTAAAAATAATGATTTAATAAAATAAGATGAGCTTGAAACATGTCCTACCCTTATTGGTTGTGTCATGGACGACCAATACAAGCCATGGGTCAACTTGGGGACCCCATGGAGACACATTGGTTGGGAAATGACATAAATAACTTTTTATTTAATGCCAAAGTAAAAAATGACACAAACATAATATGTTTTACGAAAACAATTATTACATGGGGTTATAAATATCATATTTTTTATTATAAATATTAATTGGAAATATTAAAAGATTTCTTACATCGTAGTATTTTTTTATAATTTTTATACTTTAAATAAATTAATTTATTTATGACATCATGATGATGCAGCGATGACCTCATTATTTAACGATTTAAATAAAATGGAAAGATAATGTAAAATCCTTGAACTACACATGTCCAAAACTTATTGGATGGGAGGATTTCGAACCCTTATCACCTTATCCACGAATTATATCAATGTGGGACCTTTTAAAACCGAAACACATTTTCAAATAAAGTAATATTTCTTTACTTTCCAAAAGTGCCCCTCCTCTCCTCTTATAAAAGGCCCCCAACTCTACCTCATTTCACAAACTCCTCAAGCCTTTGGCTCGGCCATCCCCTGCCCATATACTCTCTCCGCATCCCTCTCCTACCCCTAGAGGATTCCCTTTGGGTAGAATCCTATCAAAGGAAGCCTTTAGACTCAAATAAAACGGAGTTACACTTTTAAAGGTAATTCATTCTCTCTTGTTCATTTGTTTTATTTTGCTTCTCCAACCCTCTAAACTCTTTTTATTTACTTCTTTTGTAACAAAACCAGTATCTTCAATATACTAGGATGTTTTTATAAGATTTATTCGAGCTACACTCTCACACAACTACATCAAATGGTTAAAGAACATACGGTTTCTGTGGATGGCGAAATTCTGCATCCCGAAACGATGATTGTTCAATACTCATTTAACACCTTCAAGGGTGGCCATTATGATGTCACTATTTTTATATATGATATATATTATGTTTATTTTTTCTTTAATCTTCTGTATTTTTCATTTTGGTCATACCTTTATGGTTTCTATTACGGGTAAACACGATATCTTCATTTAAGGAAGTGCAGACTACCGCCCCCTCAAAGTGATGTGATTCGTTAATGCCATATGTGGGACGTGTAAAGGATGGATTTAAAGTTATTATATATGATGTTATAATGGAATTATAATATACCTCTATATCATTATTATTTCTTCCCATTAAATTATGAGATGGAAATGAAAGTAGCGTTCATGCGTACGTACGGCTTACCGTCTCCATGAACAGTGCATTTCATTTCTTATCCCCAAATGTAATGTACTATTAAAAGTACATGTATATAATGGATATATATAATTAATGATATATCTAAATGATGAATATAATTCTAGAATTAAAATATACATACCTCTCATTTATTTATAACTCCATTAATATGACAAAGAAATGAAAGTAGCGTTCATGCGTACGTACGGCTTACCGTATCCATGAACGGTGCATTTCATTTCTTACCTCTAAATGATTATGTAATATTATAAATACATGTATATGCTGGATATATATGATATATATGATATCCAAATCAGGAATTTCATTCTGGATATAAAGAACTTTTGACCACACGAACAACATGTAATTGTAAGAAGTCAACTTTCGACTTAAGAACCAAATATTGACAAAACAAACATTATTAACTTAAATGGTTACATAATGTTTATAACATGGAAATAAGTGATATAAAATGAATAATTAACTTTAAAAAGGTTCATAATCAAGTATAAATTTACTCAAGTTTATTATTCAGGACGTTAAAGAACGATCGAGTCAAGTCGGACCCGAGGTAAGGGACTTCGTCTCAATCTCCTTTCATTGAGGAATATTTCGTTTTATACACAACTTTATTTTATATGGTGTATATAGCCCTTTGACTTTTACTTTTATACAAAAGGAATCTTTTTCTACGAAGCGTTTTACTAAACGACAAAAAGGAATGTTTTTTTAACGTATGCGGTGACAACGACCTTTTCCGCCGCCGCGAGTATTATTTGGTCTTTGGCTTTCTCAACAAGCCGTAATGTTTTTAGAATAAAATAAATACCATATACTCTTTTATGTATTTTGGTATTGAAA
The DNA here is from genome assembly GCA_963277665.1 of Viscum album. Taxonomy (NCBI): domain Eukaryota; kingdom Viridiplantae; phylum Streptophyta; class Magnoliopsida; order Santalales; family Viscaceae; genus Viscum; species Viscum album. The sequence continues at coordinate 44,368 of CAUJRU010002179.1, read as the reverse complement.
ATGGTTTTGAAAAAGGATTCTATTATGTTAATATATTTATGATATATTGTGATTGAAATGTGGAAGTGTTATCATTCCTTTATATCGGTTTTATGTTTTATGATTTTATACTGGTACTTGGACATTTTAACGGGTGGTTACGTTATAAACCATATAACGGGTGGTGCCGTGAATACTAGGACAAGTGGTTACATTATAACCTCCAATGCATTGGGTATGGAAGTCGGCCATATGGCTATTCCATTAAGTATGTATGGAAATTGGCTGTATGGCTATTCCATTAAGTGATATGTGTGGAAGTCGACCGTATGGTTATTCCACTTAAGTATGTTTATGTCCCAAGTTACCTTTATACATGTTATGTGTTCTTTATATGGGTGTTATGGTAATACTTTGGTTACAAAAAGGTAAGTAATGATACTTTATTCAGTGAAGAGTTTTTACAACTTCATGAAGGTGAAGGTATTACTTTGATAGAGTATACATGGTTTACTTGATTTTGAAAAACTAACAGTTTTAATTATTTGTATATCCCTTACCGAGCTTTTTATGCTCACCCCAAGTTTTTTTGAAATGTTTTTCACAGGACTTAATGTGGAATAAGGTCAAGGATGGGATCAAGGGAATGTCATGCTATATAAAACATGGAACTAGACATGTTTCTTTTAAGAGCTTTTTATTTATTTATGGAAACTTTGTAGAAGTGACTACTTTGTAATCTTTTGAGATGTAATAGTTATGTTCTAATTCTCTAAAACTCTAAACCTAAAAAGATCCTAAACGTGTAATCTTGTGACAACTCAAGATTAAGTAAGGATTAAGGCTGGGGCCTTATAGTTGGTATCAAAGGGAGGTTTAGACAACATTAGGAGTTAGAAAAGTGTTAAATTATAATATGATTTAAATGATATAGCATTTACGGATAACCATGTTGCTTCGCCTAAGATATTTCTGTGTTCATAATGGTTTTCCGCAGAGGAAACAAAGCAGCTATGTTGGGACGACATCAGGAGGAATATAACCTTCCAAATCAGCAACCTGAGATGGTCGGAATCGGAACTGAACAGTTTGTTGCAGTGATGGCACAGTTGACTCAGGCTATAAATGGTGGTGGTATCCATGCACGAGATCAGCCAGATCAACCGCAGAGGAACATGTCAGTGGTGGAACATTTCATGAGGCAACATCCCCCATCATTCAGAGGATCATCTGACCATGTGCAAGCTGAAGGGTGGATTAATGCACTGGAGAAGATTTTTGATGTCATGGGGTGTCCAGAACATCAAAAGGTTAGTCTTGCAGTGTATCGTTTTGAAGGTGAAGCTGATCAGTGGTGGTCGATGGTGAAAAATATAAGGGATAGTGATGAGATTGAGGATCTTCACTGGGACGAATTCAAAGGTATGTTTCTTGAGAAATATTTTCCTAAGGTGGTTCGTCTTAGGATGGAAAAACAGTTCCTAGAATTGAGGAAGGAGGATGATTCAGTGGCTGCTTATGAAGAAAAGTTCACATGATTGGCAAGGTATGCTCCAAACTTCATATGAGATCTTGATTGTAAAATAAACCATTTTTACTCAGGGTTAAAGCCAAAGTATCGAAGGGCTTTAGCTTCTCGTGAGTTCAAAAGTTATGAAAAACTTGTTCGATGTGCCGATAAGGTACAAATGGAGTTTGCCGATGATCATTTGTTCTATGACAAACAACAGAATAAGAGGTATAGTTGGTAGGAAAAGGGGAAGAATTCATCAAAGAAGCAAGGAGGTAAGAAAACCAAATATCCATCCTGTGAGAAGTGTGGTAAAATGCATCCTGGAGAATGTTTATCCATGTATGGTAAGTGATTTCGGTGTGGTAAGTATGGTCATATTGCTCGTAACTATAAGGAAGATGATCAAGAAGGAAATAAAAAGACAATGGTAAGATGTTTTAAGTGTAATGAAATGGGTCATTATGAAAACGAGTGTCCAACGAATAACTCAACTGGGGGAATGCAGCAAGACTACAAGTAGAAAGGGGTGGTGAAATCCTTTGCAACAACTTCAGAAGATGTTGGGCCATCGAATGAAGTGGTATCAGCTCCAGGGAGCTCAGTATTTTCCAAAGATTGACTTGTGGTCGGGGTACCAAAAGTTGAAATTAAAAGAAGCAGACATTCTGAAGACAGCATTCCGTACTAGATATGGCCATTATGAATTTGTAGTTATGCCTTTTGGGTTAACCAATGCACCTGTTGTATTAATGGACCTTATGAATAAAATTTTCCATGAGTTCTTGGATAAGTTTGTGTTTGTGTTTTGAGGTTTGAGAAGAGGTTATGTGTGCCTTGTGATTCACAGTTGAAGAATGAGTTGTTATGTGAGGCTCATAGTTCCCCGTTTTCAGTTCATCCTGGCAGTACTAAGATGTACAGAGATCTGCGGGAGTATTACTGGTGGGATGGAATGAAAAGAGATATTGCTGATTTTACTGTGAAGTGTTTGACATGTCAACAGGTTAAAGTAGAGCGGCAGTTACCGAAAGGGATTCTTCAGCCTTTACTAGTGCCAGAGTGGAAATGGGAAAACATATCTATGGACTTTGTTGTATGATTACCGAGGACATCTCGAGGTAATAATGCAATCTGGGTTATTGTTGATCGCTTGACCAAATCTGCTCATTTCCTTGCTATACGAGATACTTTCTCTCTTGATCAACTTTCCCGTTTGTATCTTAAAGAGATAGTCAGGTTACAAGGAGTTCCTCTCTCCATTGTATAGGATCGTGATCCCAGTTTTACATCTAACTTTTGGAAAGGCCTTCAGTAGTCTTTGGGTATTGAATTAAATTTTAGTACAGCTTTTCATCCTCAATCAGATGGGCAGTCAGAACGAACAATCCAGACATTGGAGGATATGCTACGAGCTTGTTCTATGGATTATCAGCGAAGTTGGGACCAACATCATTCTTTGGTTGAGTTTTCTTATAATAACAGTTTTCATTCCAGTATACAGATGGCACCATTTGAGGCATTATATGGGAAGCGGTGTCGAACTCCAGCATTTTGGAATGAAGTGGGTGAAAGGAAGTTGATGGGACTAGAATTGGTAGAAGAGATGGCAGAAAAAGTTCAGTTGATTCAGAAGCACATGAGAACAGCTCAGAGCAGGCAGAAGAGTTATGCGGATAACCGGAGGAAGGATCTATCTTTCGAGGTAGGTGATCATGTTTTTATCAAGGTTTCTCCTTGGAAAAGTGTGATGAGATTTGGTAAGAAAGGAAAGCTAAGTCCAAGGTTCATTGGACCATACGAAATTCTGGAGAAAGTTGGATCAGTTGCATACCGAGTGGCTTTAACTCCGAGTTTATCTCAGGTACACAATGTTTTTCATGTTTCAATGTTGAGAAAGTATATGCCAGATCCATCTCATGTTTTGAGTCCAGAGGTAGTTTAGCTGGAAGAGAACCTATCTTATGACGAACAACCGGTCCAAATTCTTGACCACAGGGAGCGAGTGTTACAGAATAAGGTGATTCATCAGGTAAAGGTTTTGTGGAAAAACCATGTGATTGAAGAGGCAACGTGGGAATCTGAAAATGCTATGAGGGATAAATACCCCCACTTATTTTGATAAGTGAATAAAATTGCGAGGACGCAATTCCCAAAAGGGGAGAAGGATGTAACATCTCAGGTAAATAAAGAATAAAAAATTTTCATATTTATTAATATTTACGAATTAAATATTAATTTTAATTAAAAGGGGTTTCTATGTTCGATAGCGTACTCGGTACGCAACGATGAGTTTCTTTGAAAACATACGTTGCACACAAGTAATAAAATAATATTATTTTAAATGTTAGTTAACGAGTAGCCGTTTTACTGGCGGGAATGGATAGAAATAACTAAAATATGATTATATATGTTTTTAAATGTTTTTAAATTTACCCAATAATAGATAAAGGCTTAAAATACAGAAAGAGTTCAATTTTAGGCATTTATACCCTATTTTTCACGAAAGGTCCACTTATCACCTTTTGACGGAGAACCGTCATTAAATATAGTTTTGATCGATCTTATAAATTCTATTGGACCAAATATAACTCTTCTTTAGAATCGGGACATCAAAATTTACTTTCTGTAAATTTTTGGTACCTTTTTGATAAAGTTCATTTTTGTAATGAATAGTGTAAAATGTTGTATTTTAATTCAAAACCTCTTTTTAATCTAATTTATTTATATGATTAGACTATCTTTTGAATTGGTTTTAAAGTGAAATTAGAAAATATTTTTACCATTAAATCCAATAGTGGTCGTTGGAATTAATTTTACTTTGAAATTGGACATAAACTAGTGTCAATCTTTTGATACTTATTATTTCATAAAAACATGCTATTTGCTCTGACAGCGGGAATTAATTATTAAATTAATTAATGTGACTTATATGTTTTGAATTTTGTAAAATAGACTTGATTTTTGAATTCGTAATATCAAATATATCTTAGGGTGAATTTTTGGTAATTTTCTGAAAAACTTCAATTTTTGATGAATAGTGAAACCACTAAGTGGTACTTATAAAGACTGATTTTCCGTTTAAATGAAATTTTTCCATCATTGTATTTTTAATTTCAAAAATCCGACATACATGGTTGTCATTAAGAAGTAAAATGTGGTTCAATGATATTATAATAATTTTTTTGGTGAATAGTAACTTATTAAGTTCTTAATCGCGATTAGTGGTAATTAGTGTAGTTTAAGGTAAAAATAATGCTTTAATAAAATAAGATGAGCTTGACACATGTCCTACCCTTATTGGTTGTGTCATGTCCGACCATGAAAAGCCATGGGTCACCTTGGGGACCCCATGGAGACACTTTGGTTGGGAAATGACATAAATAACTTTTTATTTAATGTAAAAGTAAAAATGACACAAACATAATATGTTTTACCAAAAAAAATTTTACATGGGTTTATAAATATCATATTTTTTATTATAAATATTCATTGGAAAGCTAAAAATATTTCCTACATCATAGTATTTTTTTTATAATTTTTATACTTTAAATAAATTAATTTATTTATGACATCATGATGATGCAGCGATGACCTCATTATTTAACGATTTAAATAAAATGGAAAGATAATGTAAAATCTATGAACTACACGTGTCCAAAACTTATTGTATGGGTGGATTTAGAACCCTTATCACCTTATCCACGAATTATATCAATGTGGGACCTTTTAAAACCGAAACACATTTTCAAATAAAGTAATATTTCTTTACGTTCTAAAAGTGCCCCTCCTCTCCTCTTATAAAAGGCCCCCACCTCTACCTCATTTCACACACTCCTAAAGCCTTTGGCTCGGCCAACCCCTGCCCATATACACTCTCCACATCCCTATCCTCATCCTAGAGGATTCCCTTTGGGTATAATCCTTTCAAAGGAAGCCTTTAGGCTCAAATCAAAAAGAGTTACACTTTTAAAGGTAATTCATTCTCTCTTGTTCATTTGTTTTATTTTGATTCTCCAACCCTCTAAACTCTTTTTATTTACTTCTTTTGTAACAACACCAGTATCTTAAATATACTAGGATGTTGTTATAAGATTTATTCGAGCTACACTCTCACACAACTACATCAAATGGTTAAAGAACATACGGTTTCTGTGGATTGCGAAATTCTGCATCCCGAAACGATGATTGTTCAATACTCATTTAACACCTTCAAGGGTGGCCATTATGATGTCACTATTTTTATATATCATATATATTATATTTATTTTTTATTTTAGATTCTGTATTTTTCTTTTTGGTCATACCTTTATGGTTTCCATTATGGGTAAACACGATATCTTCATTTAAGGAATTGCGGACTACCGCCCCCTCAAAGTGATGTGATTCGTTAATGCCATATGTGGGACGTGTAAAGGATGGATTTAAAGTTATTATATATGATGTTATACTGGAATTATAATATACCTCTATATCATTATTATTTCTTCCCATTAAAGTATGAGATAGAAATGAAAGTAGCGTTCATGCGTACGTACGGCTTACCGTCTCCATGAACGGTGCATTTCATTTCTTATCCCCAAATGTAATGTACTATTAAAATTACATGTATATAATGGATATATATAATTAATGATATATCTAAATGATTAATATAATTCTGGAATTAAAATATACATACCTCTCATTTATTTATAACTCCATTAATATGACAAGGAAATGAAAGTAGCGTTCATGCGTAAGTACGGCTTACCGTCTCCATGAACGGTGCATGTCATTTATTACCTCTAAATGATTATGTAATATTATAAATACATGTATATGCTGGATAAATATGATATATATGATATCCAAATCAGGAATTTCATTCTTGATATAAAGAACTTTTGACCACATGAACAACATCTAATTCTAAGAAGTCAACTTTCGACTTAAGAACCAAATATTGACAAAACAAACATTATTAACATAAATGGTTACATAATGTTTATAACATGGAAATAAGTGATATAAAAGGAATAATGAACTTTAAAAAGGTTCTTAATCAAGTATAAATTAACTCAAGTTTATTATTCAGGACGTTAAAGAACGATCGAGTCAAGTCGGACCCGAGGTAAGGGACTTCGTATCAATCTCCTTTCATTGAGGCATATTTCGTTTTATACACAACATTATTTTATACGGTGAATAAACCCCTTTGAATTTTACTTTTATACAAAAGGAATCCTTTTCTACGAAGCGTTTTACTAAACGACAAAAAGGAATGTTTTTTTTATCGTATGTGGTGACAACGACCTTTTCCGCCGCCGCGAGTATTATTTGGTCTTTGGATTTCTCAACAAGCCGTAATGTTTTTAGAATAAAATAAATACCATATACTCTTTTATGTATTTTGGTATTGAAAATGGTTTTGAAAAAGGATTCTATTATGTCAATATATTTATGATATATTGTGATTGAAATGTAGAAATTTTATCATTCCTTTATATCGGTTTTATGTTTTATGATTTTATACTGGTACTTGGACATTTTAACAGGTGGTTACGTTATAAAACATATAATGGGTGGTGCCGTGAATACCAGGATGGGTGGTTACGTTATAACCTCCAATGCATTGTGTATGGAAGTCGGCCGTATGGCTATTTCATTAAGTATGTATGGAAATTGGCCGTATGGCAATTACATTAAGTGATATGTGTGGAAGTCGACCGTATGGTTATTCCACTTAAGTATGTTTATGTCCCAAGATACCTTTATATATGTTATGTGTTCTTTATATGGGTTTTATAGTAATACTTTGGTTACAAAAAGGTAAGTAATGATACTTTATTCAGTGTAGAGTTTTTACAACTTCATGAAGGTGAAGGTATTACTTTGATAGAGTATACATGGTTTACTTGATTTTGAAAAACTAACAGTTTTCATTATTTTTATATCCCTTACTGAGCTTTTTATGCTCACCCCAAGTTTTTTTGAAACGTTTTTCACAGGACTTAATGTGGAATAAGGTCAAGGATGGGATCAAGGGAATGTCATGCTATATAAAACATGGAACTAGACATGTTTCTTTTAAGAGTTTTTTATTTATTTATGGGAACTTTGTAGAAGTGGCTACTTTGTAATCTTTTGAGATGTAATAGTTATGTTCTAATTCTCTAAAACTCTAAACCTAAAAAGACCCTCAACGTGTAATCTTGTGACCACTCATGATTAATTAAGGATTAAGGTTGGGGCCTTATAGTTGGTATCAAAGGGAGGTTTAGACAACTTTAGGAGTTAGAAAAGTGTTAAATTATAATATGATTGAAATGATATAGCATTTACGGAAAACCATGTTGCTTCACCTAAGATATTTCTGTGTTCATAATGGTTTTCCACAGAGGAAACAAAGAAGCTATGTTGGGACGACATCAGGAGGAAGATAACCTTCCAAATCAGCAACCTGAGATGGTTGGAATCGGAACTGAACAGTTTGTTGCAGTGATGGCACAGTTGACTCAGGCTATAAATGGTGGTGGTATCCATGCACGAGATCAGCCAGATCAACCGCAGAGGAACATGTCAGTGGTGGAACATTTCATGAGGAAACATCCCCCATCATTCAGAGGATCATCTGACCCTGTGCAAGCTGAAGGGTGGATTAAAGCACTGGAGAAGATTTTTGATGTCATGGGGTTTCCAGAACGTCAAAAGTTTAGTCTTGCAGTGTATCGTTTTGAAGGTGATGCTGATCAGTGGTGGTCGATGGTGAAAAATATAAGGGATAGTGATGAGATTGAGGATCTTCACTGGGACAAATTCAAAGGTATGTTTCTTGAGAAATATTTTCCTAAGGTGGTTCGTCTTAGGATGGAAAAACAGTTCCTAGAATTGAGGCAGGAGGATGATTCAGTGGCTGCTTATGAAGAAAAGTTCACACGATTGGCAAGGTATGCTCCAAACTTCATATGAGATCTTGATAGTAAAATAAACCGTTTTTACTCAGGGTTAAAGCCAAAGTATCGAAGGGATTTAGCTTCTCGTGAGTTCAAAAGTTATGAAAAACTTGTTCGATGTGACGAGAAGGTACAAATGGAGTTTGTCGATGATCAGGTGTTCTATGACAAACAACAGAATAAGAGGTCTAGTTGGTAGGAAAAGGGGAAGAATTCATCAAAGAAGCAAGGAGGTAAGAAAACCAAATATCCATCCTGTGAGAAGTGTGGTAAAATGCATCTTGGAGAATGTTTATCCAAGTCTGTTAAGTGCTTTCGGTGTGGTAAGTCTGGTCATATTGCTTGTAACTGTAAGGAAGATGATCAAGAAGGAAATGAAAAGCCAATGGTAAGATGTTTTATGTGTAATGAAATGGGTCATTATGCAAACGAGTGTCCAATGAAGAACTCAACTGGGGGAATGCAGCCAGACTACAAGTAGAAAGGGGTGGTGAAATCCTTTGCAACAACATCAGCAGATGTTGGGCCATCGAATGAAGTGGTATCAGCTCCAGGGAGCTCAGTATTTTTCGAAGATTGACTTGAGGTCGGGGTACCAACAGTTGAAATTAAAAGAAGCAGACATTCATAAGACTGCATTCCGTACTAGATATGGCCATTATGAATTTGTAGTTATGCCTTTTGGGTTAACCAATGCACCTGCTGTATTAATGGACATTATGAATAAAATTTTCCATGAGTTCTTGGATAAGTTTGTGTTTGTGTTTTGAGGTTTGGGAAGAGGTTATGTGTGCCTTGTGATTCACAGTTGAAGAATGAGTTGTTATGTGAGGCTCATAGTTCCCCGTTTTCAGTTCATCCTGGCAGTACTAAGATGTACAGAGATCTGCGGGAGTATTACTGGTGGGATGGAATGAAAAGAGATATTGCTGATTTTACTATGAAGTGTTTGACATGTCAACAGGTTAATGTAGAGCGGTAGTTACCGAAAGGGATGCTTCAGCCTTTACTAGTTCCAGAGTGGAAATGGGAAAACATATCCATGGACTTTGTTGTGGGATTACCGAGGACATCTCGAGGTAATAATGCAAATTGGGTTATTGTTGATCTCTTGACCAAATCCGCTCATTTCCTTTCTATACGAGATACTTTCTCTCTTGATCAACTTTCCCGTTTGTATCTTAAAGAGATAGTCAGGTTACATGGAGTTCCTCTCTCCATTGTATCGGATCGTGATCCCAGGTTTACTTCTAACATTTGGAAAGGCCTTCAGTAGTCTTTGGGTATTGAATTAAATTTTAGTACAGATTTTCATCCTCATTCAGATGGGCAGTCAGAACGAACAATCCAGACATTGGAGGATATGCTACGAGCTTGTTCTATGGATTATCAGGGAAGTTGGTACCAACATCTTTCTTTGGTTGAGTTTTCTTATAATAACAGTTTTCATTCTAGTACACAGATGGCACCATTTGAGGCATTATATGGGAAGCGGTGTCGAACTCCAGCATTTTGGAATGAAGTGGGTGAAAGGAAGTTGATGGGACTAGAATTGGTAGAAGAGATGGCAGAAAATGTTCAGTTGATTCAGAAGCACATGAGAACAGCTCAGAGCAGGCAGAAGAGTTATGCAGATAACTGGAGGAAGGATCAATCTTTCGAGGTAGGTGATCATGTTTTTATCAAGGTTTCTCCTTGTAAAAGTGTGATGAGATTTGGTAAGAAAGGAAAGCTAAGTCCAAGGTTCATTGGACCATACGAAATTCTGGAGAAAGTTGGATCAGTTGCATACCGAGTGGCTTTAACTCCGATTTTATCTCAGGTACACAATGTTTTTCATGTTTCAATGTTGAGAAAGTATATGCCAGATCCATCTCATGTTTTGAGTCCAGAGGTAGTTCAGCTGGAAGAGAACCTATCTTATGAGGAACAACCGGTCCAGATTCTTGACCACAGGGAGCAAGTGTTACGGAATAAGGTGATTCATCATGTAATGGTTTTGTGGAAAAACCATGTGATTGAAGAGGCAACGTGGGAATCTGAAAATGCTATGAGGGATAAATACCCCTACTTATTTTGATAAGTGAATAAAATTGCGAGGACGCAATTCCCAAAAGGGGGGAAGGATGTAACATCTCAGGTAAATAAAGAATAAAGAATTTTCATATTTATTAATATTTACGAATTAAATATTAATTTTAATTAAAATTGGTTTCTACGTTCGATAGCGTACTCGGTACGCAACGATGAGTTTCTTTGAAAACTTACGTTGCACACAAGTAATAAAATAATATTATTTTAAATATTAGTTAACGAGTAGCCGTTTTACTGGTGGGAATGGATAGAAATAACTATAATATGATTATATATGTTTTTAAATGTTTTTACATTTACCCAATAAAAGTTAAAGGCTTAAAATACAGAAAGAGTTCAATTTTAGGCATTTATACCCTAATTTTCACGAAAGGTCCACTTATCACCTTTTGACGGAAAACCGTCATTAAATATAGTTTTGATCGATCTTATAAATTATATTGGACCAAATGTAACCCTTATTTATAATCAGGACATCAAAATTTACTTTGTGTAAATTTTTGGTACCTTTTGATAAAGTTTATTTTTTTTAATGAATAGTGTAAAATGTTGTATTTTAATTCAAAACCTCTTTTTAATCTAATTTATTTATATGATTAGATTATCTTTTTATTTGTTTTTAAAGTGAAATTTGAAAATAATTTTACCATTAAATCCAATAGTGGTCGTTGGAATTAATTTTACTTTGAAATCGGACTTAAACTAGTGTCAATCTTTTGATACTTATTGTTTCATAAAAACACGCTATTTGCTCTGACATTGGCAATTAATTATTAAATTAATTAATGTGACTTATATGTTTTGAATTTTGTAAAATAGGCTTCATTTTTGAATTCGTAATATCAAATATAGCTTAGGGTGAATTTTTTGGTAATTTTCTGAAAAACTTCAATTTTTGATGAATAGTGAAACCACTAAGTGGTACTTATAAAGACTGATTTTCCGTTTAAATGAAATTTTTCCATCATTGTATTTTTAATTTCAAAAATCCTACATATATGGTTGTCATTAAGAAGTAAAATGTGGTTCAATGAGATTATAATAATTTTTTGGTGAATAGTAACTTATTAAGTTCTTAATCGCGATTAGTGGTAATTAGTGTAGTTTAAGATAAAAATAATGCTTTAATAAAATAAGATGAGCTTGAAACATGTCCTAACTTTATTGGTTGTGTCATGGAAGACCAAGACAAGCCATGGGTCAACTTGGGGACCCCATGGAGATACTTTGGTTGGGAAATGACATAAATAACTTTTTATTTAATGTAAAAGTAAAAATGACACAAACATAATATGTTTTACAAAAATAATTTTTACATGGGGTTATAAAGATCATAGTTTTGATTATAAATATTCATTGGAAAGCTAAAACGATTTCCTACATCATAGTAATTTTTTTATAATTTTTAGACATCATATAAATTAATGTATTTATGACATCATGATGATGCAGCGATGACCTCATTATTTAACGATTTAAATAAAATGGAAATATAATGTAAAATCTATGAACTACACATGTAGAAAACTTATTGGATGGGTGGATTTCTAACCCTTATCACCTTATACACGAATTATATGAATGTGGGACCTTTTAAAACCGAAAAACATTTTCAAATAATGTAATATTTCTTTACTTTCCAAAAGTGCCCCTGCTCTCCTCTTATAAAAGGCCCCCACCTCTACCTCATTTCACACACTCCTCAAGCCTTTGGCTCGGCCAAACCCTGCCCATTTACTCTCTCCACATCCCTCTACTCATCCTAAAGGATTCACTTTGGGCATAATCCTTTCAAAGGAAGCCTTTAGGCTCAAATCAAAATGAGTTACACTTTTAAAGGTAATTCATTCTCTCTTGTTCATTTGTTTTATTTTGCTTCTCCAACCCTCTAAACTCTTTTTATTTACTTCTTTTGTAACAACACCAGTATATTCAATATACTAGGATGTTGTTATAAGATTTATTCGAGTTACACTCTCACACAACTACATCAAATCGTTAAAGAACATACGGTTTCTGTGGATGGCGAAATTCTGCATCCCGAAACGATGATTGTTCAATACTCATTTAACACCTTCAAGGGTGGCCATTATGATGTCACTATTTTTATATATGATATATATTATTTTTATTTTTTCTTTAAACTTCTGTATTTTTCATTTTGGTCGTACCTTTATGGTTTCCATTATGGGTAAACACGATATCTTCATTTAAGGAAGTGCGGACTACCGCCCCCTCAAAGTGATGTGATTCGTTAATGCCATATGTGGGACGTGTAAAGGATGGATTTAAAGTTATTATCTATGATGTTATACTGGAATTATAATATACCTCTATATCATTATTATTTCTTCCCATTAATGTATGAGATAGAAATGAAAGTAGCGTTCATGCGTACGTTCGGCTTACCGTCTCCATGAACGGTGCATTTCATTTCTTATCCCCAAATGTAATGTACTATTAAAAGTACATGTATATAATGGATATATATAATTAATTATATATCTAAATGATGAATATAAGTCTGGAATTAAAATATACATACCTCTCATTTATTTTTAACTCCATTAATATGACAAAGAAATGAAAGTAGCGTTCATGCGTACGTACGGCTTACCGTCTTCATGAACGGTGCATTTCATTTCTTACCTCTAAATGATTATGTAATATTATAAATATATGTATATGCTGGATATATATGATATATATCATATCCAAATCAGGAATTTCATTCTGGGTATAAAGAACTTTTGACCACACGAACAACATGTAATTGTAAGAAGTCAACTTTCGACTTAAGAACCAAATATTGACAAAACAAACATTATTAACTTAAATGGTTACATAATGATTATAACATGGAAATAAGTGATATAAAAGGAATAATGAACTTTAAAAAGGTTATTAATCAAGTATAAATTAACTCAAGTTTATTATTTAGGACGTTAAAGAACGATCGAGTCAAGTCGGACCCGAGGTAAGGGACTTCGTCTCAATATCCTTTCATTGAGGCATATTTAGTTTTCTACACAACTTTATCTTATACGGTGTATAAACCCCTTTGACTTTTACTTTTATACAAAAGGAATCTTTTTCTACAAAGCGTTTTACTAGACGACAAAAGGGAATGTTTTTTTTAACGTACGCGATGACAACGACCTTTTCCGCCGCCGCGAGTATTATTTGGTCTTTGGCTTTCTCAACAAGCCGTAATGTTTTTAGAATAAAATAAATACCATATACTCTTTTATGTATTTTGGTATTGAAAATGGTTTTGAAAAAGGATTCTATTGTGTCAATATATGTATGATATATTGTGATTGAAATGTGGAAATGTTATCATTCCTTTATATCGGTTTTATGTTTTATGATTTTATACTGGTACTTGGACATTTTAACGGGTGGTTACATTATAAACCATATGACGGGTGGTGCAGTGAATACCAGGACGGGTGGTTATGTTATAACCTCCAATGCATTGGGTATGGAAGTCGGCCGTATGGCTATTCCATTAAGTATGTATGGAAATTGGCCGTATGGCTATTCCATTAAGTGATATGTGTGGAAGTCGACCGTATGGTTATTCCACATAAGTATGTTTATGTCCCAAGTTACCTGTATATATGTTATGTGTTCTTTATATAGGTTTTATGGTAATAATTTGGTTACAAAAAGGTAAGTAATGATACTTTATTCGGTGAAGAGTTTTTACAACTTCATGAAGGTGAAGGTATTACTTTGATAGAGTATACATGGTTTACTTGATTTTGAAAAACTTACAGTTTTCATTCTTTGTGTATCCCTTACTGGGCTTTTTATGCTCACCCCAAGTTTTTTTGAAATGTTTTTCACAGGACTTAATGTGGAATAAGGTCAAGGATGGGATCAATGGAATGTCATGCTATATAAAACATGTAACTAGACATGTTTCTTTTAAGAGTTTTTTATTTATTTATGGAAACTTTGTAGAAGTGACTACTTTGTAATCTTTTGAGGTGTAATAGTTATGTTATAATTCTCTAAAACTCTAAACCTGAAAAGATCCTCAATGTGTAATCTTGTGATAAATCAAGATTAATTAAGGTTTAAGGCTGGGGCCTTATAATTACTATGTGAGACTCTTGGCCCATTTATCAGTGGAATTAGGGTACAATACAGAAATTACATGATTAGTTTCTAAGAATGAAATAATGATACCTTAAAGAATGGAAATAATGTCACAATGAATTGAATACTCCCAATAATATACTCATTTTAATATAATTCATTTTCATAAAATCTATAAAAAATAAGGTTGAATGACATTTTCATTAAAAATTATGCTTAATGTATCTTTCTAGGAATTTCTAGAAATGAAATTTCTAAAAACACAATCATGCCCAGGGTCTTAATCATGCAATTTTAGTCCCATAAAAGATCCTTATATTTCTACCACCATTAAATAATAGAAGGGTTAAATCCATTCTATTATTATTCTTTAATGAAAAACACTAACAATGAATCCCATATATCATTATTTCCTTTGAGAATATATCTCTATGGTTTTCATCAATACATCAATGTACATTACTTATGAAAAATATTAATAAAAATCACAATTTTTATCGATCATTAAACTAGTCCACATATAGGAATATAAAATACCAAGTTTAAATATGTATTTATAATTAGAAGGTCGTTTATTCTTAGTCTTCAACATTAGAGGTTACTTAGAGAGTGAATAATGATAAACAATCTCATTTTCATTTGAATATGTAGCCTGATATCCTAAATCATTTGTGTCCCACAAAAAAACATCATTAAGAAATATAAGGAATATTTAGGAATATTTTTTTGTCACTTCTAGGATCATATCATAGTTATGAAACTGATATAACCATTTTTTTACAATTAAACATTAATATTATTACATACTATGTCATTTAGAATAAAAATTATTCGGTGTAAGATATTTTATAAATATTCAAGTACAAAAAATACAAGTAACCATAATCTACTAAGATGCTGGTTTTGTGAAACCAACCCTAAAAATGGGGTTGTGACTATTCTACTTGTTACAACAATTCCATATCCCAATAATACTCTATTAGGTTATTAAATTTAAATTATACTCACATTAATAAATTTAATGAGCCACTAATCTGAAAAATGAATATTTAATAAAAACAAACACTTCATTTTATGGGGGAAATATGAAATTAGAATGGATAATGTCATCAGATCATCCCTATACAGATTCACCCAGCATAATAAATCACCATGGAATTGATGAAATAAATATCCTAGTTCTATCAACTAGTATTTCAATACTTTAAAAACATTCCCACTAGAAGATGAAATCATATATTTTACTTTTAAATGTATATTTTACACATTACCCAATTACAATTTTTTTAATAATTGAATAGAAAAAGTTCATCAAACTTCACGTTCTATTAGTAAAAAATAAAAATGAGTTCTCAGAGGCTTATAATCCATGATTATAGGGAAAATGTTTTTTATGGTTTCTCTAACATAATTCATGGATCTCATCACATGTTTTTATTTCATATCTTATACAGGTAAAATAAAAACCTAGATCAAATGTTTTATTCATTTAAGTTGGGGTATCTATTCAAAATAGCTTATTCGTCATTTATGATGTTGATAAAATATAATTACCTTATTGGGAGTTCCGTTTATTATTAGTGAGATAAATTTATTGTATTAAGGAAGATTCAATTATTTTTATATAGTGTTCTTTATAATCATGTTGTGCACCATCTGTCGCTGGACAATTTGATTATATATGGCCTCTCGATATAAAAATTGATTATTTCCAAAAATATGTTGAATACAATAAAATGAATATATCCAATATGTAGGATTCTCATAATAAGGATTCCCACTATGGCTAAATCATGCATCATTTCCGGAAATCCCATCCAACCTAGTAAGTAGATATATTTCACAATCATCTCCCATATTTTATTCCTTAAACATTATAAAGAGAAATTAATAACTAAAATAAACATATTGGATTAATATTTGAGTATGTAAAAATATTATAAAAGAATTTTATTCATTATGTCACTAATTTTATCAACTTAAGTCATATGTAAATTGTCATTAATAAATTTACTAATAGAAAAAAAATAAAACCAATAATTTAAAACAAAAAACATCTACCAAAAAATCATTTCTGAACATGTCTGTTAAAAATTATTATTTTATAAATTTACTCATCTCACCAAACATGGATTTATCCAATGTTTTCGACACCAATTAAAAATTTTATACTCCAAAATGCTTCTTAAAATGAAAATAATTTTATATCTATTTAATCACAACAAATTTTTATCATGAAAACTAATTTTTCATATATTAAATACTTTAAATTATGGACATTAGGCAATTTATATGAATTTGAAACAATATATTTTGTAACATATTATATACTAGAAACTAAATTTTTAATGAAAAAATTCTTTGAAAAATATTCATTAACCAAATGACCTCTCAAGTAAAATCAACCAGAAAAATGTTTATAAAACTATTAATGATAATTAGTTATACCAATTATACCAATGTAATCCCTTCACGATTTCATGAATTATACATTAAATTATAAAAATATAAACATTTATATTATTACACAATTTGCAAGATAAAATTATTAGATAACTCGAAGAAATACCTATTTATCATTCTTCCATAAATTATATAGATTCTATCTAATAAATTGAAGGCACCCATACATTCAATGGTTGTTGGTTTTAATTAAAAAAATGATATAAAAGCATATGATTAATCAATATTGTTCAACAATAAATCACATATTCACAATTTTATACCCAATAATAGAAAAACAAAACCATTAAATAAAAAAATCACAAGAATTATCCATAAAAGCTATTTCAATGTTTAGAAATGATAAAACATTCCTTATAGTAAAAAACGGTCTAACAAAATTCAACATCATTACTCCAACTGATGATATTAGTCAAAAATATCTATTAAAATCAATGACTAAAAAATTCGTTAAATTATTATCATTTAAAAAAAATTAATCAAAATTTTCACTTTTCCATATTCGATTCATAAATTTAAACAAGTCAAAATTAGATTTATTTTACCTTTCAATCATAAAACACACTTTATTTTAATGTAAAATAATATCATAACATATTGACTCAATGTTTCCATTCCTATATAAATATTTAATTAGTATAAAATCAAAAATTACTTTAAATCCAATTTTAAAATGTTAATTATTCCTAACATTTGAGAAGTGAAACTAAAATTCATCTAATGGGAAATGTGTTTATAAAAACCTAAATATACCATACAAACATACCAACTTTTGTTCCATATTTTTTTTATCCCCAATATAATATAACAATGAAACATATGAATAAGAATATAAATTAGTGAAGGTTGTACTGATGAAAATAAGCGGTGGAACTAAAAATATTTTTAAAATTAAATATTATTATACACAGTATTAAATGACCTATAAAATAAAATGTCAACTTATAAAAAATTGTCTAGACGTAATGAACACCATTTGTGTATGTTTATGTGGTAATCCATATTAGTTTTAATATTAAATAAATACCATTATATCTCTCAGAACTATATAAATCATATATATAATTAAAAAATTATATATATAGAACTGTGAATATGAAAATGTTTCAAAATAATCTTAAAAAATATATTTAAATAGTATAATACAGATGTAGAAACCGATAAATACTATCAAAACATATAATGACATTTCATGAAAAACTTATAAAATACAAATAATACTCAATCAATAAATTTGAATTATAATCTTTTGGGTTCAAACTAAATTAATTATTACTAACTCAATACCCATAAATTTAAATTCATTTAAAATATTTGGTAGATAAATCAGTTATGATGAAAAAAAATTAAATTTTTTGTGAAAATAAAATATAATTTATTTGGTTATATAATCCTAATTTTCCATTTAATCCATTATGAATACAATTTAAATTTAATTTTTCAATTATAAACATTAAATGTTATTATGGAAGGAAAAATAATTAAATTTTAGCAAAATCACACCCAAAAATAAATCATCATCAAATTGAAATATATTACTAAAAACATGTTACCATTAAGGGAATAAAAAAGAAGAATATATGTCAAAATAAAGCTACTAATATATAATCAATTGATTCACCATCTTTAACACCCAATAACATTATGATTTATTTTCATTTAAGTAAATACTGTATTCAATACTGTTCTTTACACCAAATATGGATCTTTAATAAACCATTATATGCTATGGAAATGTTAGTATTTCAATTTTATTGTTATTTCATTGCTTGTATTTTGGTAAATACTAATTAAAGTAACCACATTATGAAATATGTGTTGAAATGTTTTCCTTAAAATATTTTATTATATACATGAAAAGAAAATAACTATGTTATTTTTTATGATAATATTAAAATCGTATATGGATATCAAATTTTTAATGATTAAAATGTTTTTTTGTATAATTGATGGTTTTATTTAAATTAGAATTATTTCACTTAAAATTGTAAATTTAACATATTTTAATTATTAACTCTTTAGATGAATTATTTTTAATACATGAACCATAATGAATAATCCATTAAAATGTATATAAATGATTATAAAATCATTTGATGCTAAAAAATATCTTTTCCAAAATATTTTTTCAGTGAAAAATGTAATTAGAACTTTATATAACATATTTATTAATATTTACAAATGATACTAACTAAATTAGTTTATATATTACTAAAAAAAGAATTAAAATTCACTTAATTGTGATTATTTGGCATTGAATGCTAATATAATCATTAAATATTAAAAAACAAATGCTACCTATTTATTTCATTTGGAGAGTGGATATTATAAAAATTTTCTATCACTTTTAAACGTTTTTTCTTAAAAAATATACAAAATTTTTATAAAATGGTTTTAAAATTATCATATATTGAATATTTTCGTCAAGAATCAGCCTAATGGTTCTCCTTATATGAAAATCTCAAGCTCACCTTCAATAGGCTAGGGGATGGTGACTAGAATTTAGTAGACATATTGAACAAATGAGATCCCATTTACTAATGTACTTGTATACACACATATCTATAATCCCATATATTGATAAAATGTAAAACAACCAACAACCATGCATGCATTCATAAAAAATCCATCCATCAATGTGTGAAAACATGTACTATAATTTGAGGGGACAAATACAATATTTCCAAAATAAACAGAAGATATGTCCAACCTATGAAGGCATTGAGAACTATTATCAGTGTTATCATCAGAACACACCATCTTCTATCTGGATCATTAAGCTCTGCGTAGTCCTGGTACCTCTAGGACACCATAAAAAATTTTTTCCTCTATATAAGTCATGATGCATATGGGAAATGTTCATGCATGGGTGACTATAATAATACCGAATGGGAAACCCAGAAATCAAGAATCATATATCATCATGAATAATAGTCCGCTCAACGCAACTATATATCAATGAAATATATAATAATAAAATATAGACATACTCATAGTGTACACAAAGTAGCATGTAATATCGTCACTGTATTTATAGTCTATGACATTTGCTCAAAGGTTATATATATCATGTGTCCGATAGACCAACCATAATTAATCTAATATCATAGATAATATCCATCCAAGTTGAAATTATTACCTCGACACACAAAAAAACTACTTGATGAAGGTCCAAAGATATCTATGAATAGATGTGGATAATAAACAAGGCCATTGGGTATACACACAACCCAATCAGGATTAACCCTTTATGTAAGAAATCAACACATTCATATAGTTTGTCATAATGATACCAACAACCCCACCTAGTGAAAACATTGATAACATAGGATCTCACTCTAAGCCTCATGAAAATATTCCAACAAAACATTTTGATATTGATGTTACTCATAGTGAACTATCATCCTATTTATAAGACAAAACCCTATAACAAACCCTCATGTAATTGGTCATGTGAATGAACTATAATGAAACTTATCCAAGCTAAAGAGGATTAGGGCATCAAACCGTCCTTTAAGAAGTACATGGTGTGTCCCTTTAGAACTAGTTTCTACCTGTGTATCACATCCCGTAATCATACCGTTGTCAGAGTACATGTAATATGAGACCCAATGTACTATTGACCATTTTTATATATGGAATATTGTGTCTATTTACTATTATCCATGTCTATTTATAGCTGTCATTGTATCCTCTATGACACACACTGATTTTCCTGGTCATATCACTAAATCATGTGATATGACTCACGTGTTTTTTTATATATTACTCTATAAAAACCCCTAGTTCCATAGATAAGGCCCCAAAAACATCACATGTTTTTGGAATTCATGTTGTGTGGTTCTAAATTCCACAGAAACTACAATTTATTGATGCACATTAAAAATCTATCACCTATGGTGGAAAATCCTGTATTAATCTCACCCATGGATTTTGGTTGTTTGTAAATCTAGATCATTCATTGAGGAATATTCGATTTCTATAATTCCTATATTCGTGGGAACCACCATGATGATCTTCCATTACCACAATCCCAAAATAAATGACATCACTGGCCGAGACCTGATCCATCATGCCAATCATCATAGATTAATCCCATTATCCTTTAAAACCTGGATATGTGAGATTAATTGATTTCTACAAAAAATAGGTACACGGTGATTGTCTATTTAGTATATTGAGATCCACATTCCATGAATAATGGCATTTAAATCCAATTGAATAATTGTGGGATAAAATGCCAATACAAAGAGACAAATGTACCTTATCAGTGCTCCAAATGGCCTCAATTGGATACCACTAGAATGATGAAGAAAGATCAAAAAAATTAAAATTTTCTCATATATTTCTTACAAATAAACATGTACCTACAATATGATAAATCCATGAATATATGATTTTATCAATTGATCAAAAATATTCATAAGATAAGAAAATGGGGAATAAATATATATATATATATATAAACATCCTACATTTATTTGGATCATCCACTACATAAGAATGAATCTATGCCATTGTCATTGGATAGATACTTAAATATCATTCCTAGTAATCGATGATCCATGATCTTGTTATTGTTCTACCAAGAACTACCCTAAAATGTTGTACAGATAGGGTATTGGGATATAATGAGATCCCTATTATTTCTTAATATATATATATAGTTATAGGAAAATTCAAGTAATATAAATTTACTTAATAATTTAATTTAATTAGTTAATTTGTTTTAACATTCCCCCATGACCACACCTAACTGGGAATTCCTATGTACTTAAAGGTTGTGTCACTCTAAGTGTAAAACCCATGCTCTAAGATAAATTAAAATATCATTTTTTATCCTATACTCTACTCAAGTGTCATTCCACCTTTTTATGAAAACTTCACACATGCATTATTTTATATATTTAATGTATTTAAAAAATTAATCTTGGATTCATATGGACTAAGAATAATATTCTCTATAAACACCAAGATCCAAATATAAACTATATAACATCAAAATGTAAACATAGAAAACTAATTTTTATTACATTCTATCTATCTTGGGTCATTATGTCCAAGAAAGATAAACAAAAAACTATAAAATAAGATGTGGGTTCTTAGAAATAATATGGGCATCCCACTCCTATGTCATTTCCTAAATATTCCTATACTACAATTGTACATTCACTAAAAGAATCACTTTCCAATGGGAGGTCATCTTCTATTGATCTTGAATCTCTACCAGGTATTGTAGAGAATTATCTCAATTATCGATATTCATCAGACAACATTTGATAACATGTGATAGGTCCTGGGTGTCCCTCCATTACTATGACATATGTATGAAATTGTGTACCCAGTCTATTGTGGTGGTAGTGCAATGTTTTATGCCACCTTTCCTATTCTACACAGTATATAGAAATTCCCAATGAATCATGGAGATACCTAATAGCCCCAACTAAAATTCCACAATCAACATTCTGGTGATACCCTCGAAAAACATGGAATACATCCTAAAATCCCATCCATAGTTATTATTTCAAGCGATAAATGTGTTTTGGAATGACCATGAGGGGAACTCAATCGATTCAGAATATCTCTTGAACATAAAGGAATCCCAAGCTCTCTACTGAACTAATATATCATATAAAAAGGGGTTGGGATGATTTTGTGAGTCAATCAATGGTAACCAAATGGAATCCATTTCTTTATATGTACATGTTAACCCCACTAAATAGTACATAGTTATCCCATCCCACTTCCACCCTGGATCCTCAAGGGGTTGAGCTAAATCCACTAGAACCTTGTGTTGAGCCTTCTCTTACTGAAAATTTTGGAATAAAGAAACCAACTCTATAACTATATTCTATATCCCTAGCCACCATAACATTCACCAAAGGTGATGGCACATATTTACAACATTTGTATTTAAAAATAAGGGAGATGTCTAATACTCCCTTAGCACCTCATCTCTCAAGGAAACTGGTATAATCATTCATCATTATAAATTAAGGAAATTATCCCCACCATCATAAAATAAATCTATAGAATTTACTGTGGAAATCAGAGTGTTTTTTATTTTAATGTCTATATCCCTAAGATATTTTATCTCTACATCACTATAAAAGTGGAGGGGTAACAACCATTGACTGGAGTTATGCTTCTCCATCTTCTTTACGACCCTAAATTACAAAAATAAAGTTCACGTTATGGTTTAATAAAATGAATTATTATGTATTATGGTTGTATAAAATACATGCACCTCATTAGATTTTTAATATCATATGATACATAAAAGATCCTTGATAATGATATCCATTAATAATATAGTCCTTGATTAGTGATTATATGATTAAAATAAATATTCGTTCTCAAAAAATCCAATTGACACATACAAAGGTAGTGATAGCCTCAACCGGAATGATTGTATGATATCAATCCCATTATTAGATAATTCAAGGGATATAGAATCTTGAGGATTTTCCCTTGACCAAGAGAAATATTAGTTCCAACAAATTAATCACGAGTGAAACTATTTACAGGATAATTTCAAGATCTTCAAGATCATGTCCCAAACCATTTATGCAGAACGACCCCATTAAATTCTTACCACCAAACACCTTACTCTTACGAAATTTCATAGTGTATTAAATGGATATGTATCAAATATCGTAGCAAGATTTATATGTATGCATTGTTTGCAATATATTTATATTTATATTTACTTATTAATATATTTTTATAAATTATTTTGATTGTGGTATAATGAATCACAAAATGAATTTTTTGGGAAATATTCTATTTCAATTAAGAAAAATATTTTATTTAATTAATAATTTTTTCAAATAATTTTTTTTAATAAAATATTTATATCCAATAATTTTATTTTATAAAAATTATCATAAAATATTTAGGAAGTAATATGTTATTTTTTTTAAAAGGTGGAGACTCAAGGTCTCTTTTATAGATTAAGAAAGAAAGTACAAAAAGGGGGATACATCATAAAACATAATCTGAAAAAAGACAGATGCGAAAGAAAACACATCAAAAACCCCGGGAGCGAGTACGCATGCTGTGACATGATGAGCTGCCACTCCTGCCATGAGCACGACGTCCTCTTCTCCCTGCCTTAGCTTGTATCCATGGGCCATTTCTCTCCTCTGAACTAGAGTCAGCATCTAGTTGTGCTCTACCATCATCAAGTAAACAACCTGCTTTCCCCCCATCATCATCCCTGCTTGGAGAAGCAAGCAGTGCAAAAGGGTTATAGGTACATACCTGAACGGTTTTACCTATGGCATGTTGCTTTTTTTTGCATGCAGCTGCTGAAGAGCTTGGAAAAGCATTCCCTGGAGAAGTGGTCCAGGTACATAAGGCTTGCCCAACCTTTATATCATTTCCTGGAGTCCCCTGTGAAGGGGGAGGAGAACTTACCTGTATTTGACTTCCACCAGCAGCAGGGTTAATGTCATGCTATTTGAAAAGTTTCGATATAGGTGGAGTATGAGGGGAATGTTCAATTTCCTGCATTGAAACAGAACCCGAGCAGAGGGGAGATTTACCAGCTAACTTAACCAAATCTGAGGCTTCCAAACTCAATGGAGTTTCAGAAACTTTCTGCCTGAGAGGACTGGGTGACTTTAACCCCTCTTGGCCCATGGGGGAAGGGGTTTTAACAGCAATAATTTTATCAACTGCACTGTCCATACCAGAAATTTCCAAATTTTTTGGAGGTTCAGAGTCCTTCTGCTTAAGAGAAGGATTGATATCCTTCACAAGGTCCCTCCTGTGAACCTCCTTTGTTATAACTTTCTTTGAAGTAGCAGCTTCCAAAGGTATCTTACCCTTTCTATTACTAGCAGCATTATGTTCATTCAAGAATCTGTCATCAGCTTCAGCTTGAGCAAATGATTCTCTTTCCACATGACTATCATCAGAATCTGATTCACTATGTTGTGCAGCTATGTCTTTGATTAACATATCCTTAAAAGAAGGTTGGTGATCTAGAGTTTCAACATCATCCGCTAGATTGGCCCAGCTTATTTTGGGCAATTTCTGTTGCAAATTTAAAGGATCTATTTCCCTAGGATCCTGCTGTCTAGAAATCTGATCTGGGTCACAGCCACTTGATGTAGTTTGATCATCTTTGTGTTGAATAATAGGTTGCAATTCTATCCCTTGTTGGGGATATTGTTTATCTCTCCTTCTACAAACTGATCCCTCATGACCTTTTATATTACAAATAGAGCAGATGATATTCGCTCTACATTTGGATTTTTCATGGCCAATGATGCAACACACCTCACAGTATAAAGGTAAACGTTCATAGGCAATCCTTAAGTTAATGTCATCGTGTGTTGTGGACAGAATGACCTTGTCTATAAGGGGCAAACTTAAATCCACCTCTACCAGAATCCTAGCAAAGTGACCAAAGGACGTTTTTTCAGTGGCCTGATCCATCCTAATAGGAATGCCTATTGCTGAAGCTATATCAAACAAAATTTCAGAATGACATAAAATCCAATTCAACCCATGTATTCTAATCCAGATCTGTGCAAATGAATCTTTGAAATCATTTAAACTAAAATTTGGATTCCATTCATAAACCCTAAGAGTTCCTGGTTTAAGGTTCACAGATCCAAAACACCATGCTCGGTTTTTGCAATCAGCTGATGGAAATAAAATATGAAAGAAACCTCTACCCAAGGAGACAGCTTTGAAGTCATTGAAACCCCAAATGGAAGATAATCGAGCAACAAGATCAACATTTTTCCAGGGCTGCGTACCTTTTGAGAGAGAAACCCTAGCAATGAACGAATTTTTACAGAGTTCAAGGCGTTCTGTAATCGGGCCATTTGCTGCTAAAACATGGGCTGTAGAACCCTTTCGAATTATTCTGTTCGGCTTACGGTTTTCTGGAAAAACGAACGAGCCTGCAGGGATTCCAGAGAGTGAAAAATCGCTTAATTTCGCTTCACTTACCTGCTCCTTCAAAGAAGCTTTGTGAAGGGAAGCATGGAATCAGAGTTGCAAATCATAAGCGAAGAGGTTGACTGCTCTCGGATGCGAGGATTCGAAGGGGCAAGATTCTGGAACCGAGGGTTTCCTCGGCTCGCTCTCCGTACCCATCTCCAAGGAAGTAATCTGTTATTTTTATCAGGGTTATAGAAATATTATTTTCAAAAAAGAAATGATCCCTAAATAAATATCAATTATTAACATTAAAGTGAAAATTTAAATATTTATAAAATTATTTAGTTAAAATAAAAAATATATTTAGAACCAGGATGTTGAAATTATCCAAAGTTTAATTTTTCATATTTTTTCTAAAATAGTCTAATTTTTGGGTGAAAAATAAATATGGTATATAAATATGGTGTGTATTATGAAATCGTATTGACTCAAAATGTTTTAATAAGTACCATAATAGTTATCCTCATCTAAATTAATGTTTCCCCTTTAAATTAACTTGACTTTATGTTTATTTTATTAAATTTATAATGTCTTCATCTATCCTTGAATACCTATCATATATTTTGAGGTTCTAAAATTATTTGTTTAAATACATGACTCACTTACACATAATCAAGGGTATTATATTTATATGTTCAAACCATATCCGTATAAAATAATTAAAACCATCCCCCTTTTGTATAAACCATAGGAAAAAACATGGAAGTGTTTTTTAGTTTTGGTTTAATTAATATATAGAGTCCAAAACCTATATTTGGGAAATAATAAAGACCTCTCTCATATTTTCCTATATAAACCCACCAAATATCTCATTTCACTTTATTAAAAACCATTTAGGACACCATTAATCACAAAATTATTATATATAGGCCTCCCATTTTCCCCCCATTATCTTAAGATTCTCCTCCCAAGCATATGGAATCACCCTCTCATGGAAAGGGATCCTCTTCGTATTACATTTATTCATGAATCTTCTTTATCTTATGTCTTTTATACTCATTTCCTAATGTATTGATATGTCCTTAAATATCCACCTTAATTTAATTTTTTTATAAATTATTATATACCCCTTTAACTCTCCATTAACTCCCCCATGAACTCTTATATTCCATCGTTATACTGTAAAACTGTCACCATGATTTTCCATAAAAAACAATTGTGTAATGAATACCAATGCCCATTTCCTATCATGGTTGATCACATTTTTGAAAATATACTTCTTTTATTGGTAACTAACAAGTAATTATTCCTCAATATATGATTATGGAATTAAATTTTAAGATGAATGATTCCATGTATTGTGATCTATGATGCACAATTAAGTATAAGAATAAAATGAATGTGATGAGTGCACACAAAATTATATAGTGATCCACTACATTAGATATTGTTTTAGTCTCGTGATAAGTCATTAATGAGATTATTGAGGGAACCTAACCCATAAAGGTACATTTCATTCAATAATTCGTGTTCAGTTATCCTAGAAATATGTATATAATCTTATTTTAATTATTGTTTCTACATTTATAATATTTCGATTATGTTTTCTTGATATGTCAGGCCTCAGTGTTGATGTTTTTTATTCACACTTTTTTTATTCCCATTTCACATGACTATTATATAACATGTATTAATTTCATCAGGTTAATCCATGTTTTTTTCACTTATTAGGTTTTATAGGTCACCCCTTTCTTTTGTATGTCCCCAGATTACCCCATACAGGTTAAAGTACGATGGAATAATATTTTCTTGTTAATGAAGTTTTTAATAAAGATGATTCATTCCATGTTTTAGGTTATTATGTAGTGTACCTAATTATAAAATAACCTATACTCTCTGATAATTTTTCTTTTGTTCTTCGAAATACTATATAATGAATTAATGTGAAACAAATAAATGGGTTATCATAATCTACTTCCTAAAAGAATAACTGTTATGAGGACAACTAATCTGATGCGTTACATATAAACTATAAAGAATATATATTTTTGAGAGAATATGATACTAGGTTCTCCTTTCATGTTTTATATAAAATATAAATTCATAATCATGAGTGAAATTATCCATCACCACTATTTAAAATTGAGATCCTTCTGAGAGAAGATATTATTCAAAATCTTATGCTCATAATAGATAATATTCTTTTCACCCATATGGTAGTGTATCCAAATTTTTATTATGAGGAATTCCACTAGAAAATCATGATCATAGTTGACATATTTCGTCACTTTTGAACTCAATTGAGTTATACCATAGACAATAACTTCTAGCCACTATATAAGAACAAATCCAAGACTAGTCCATAATGCATCATAGAAAACTAAATAGTTGACACACTCTGATTCAAATGAAAAGATTGTAGAGCCTTCTAATATGTCCATAAACTCTTGAAAAGGCTACAAGAACCTCTCTTTACATATGAAAGGCTACCCATTTTGGGTAAAATCTTTAAATTGAGATGTCATCCAAGAAAAATTGGATAAAAATCCCCAACAGTATCCTTCCAACCTAAGGATTCTCCACACCTCCATCACACTCTTCTGTGGCTCTCAAAAAATCATTTACCTAATGTTTTCTAGTTAATCCTCTAAACTATATTCTTAGATAAATTTTCTCATAAAGTGGACATCATGAATTTAGAACTAGAACATTGAGATCTTTTAATAATGCTGGTTCTCTCACAGCTTGTCCCAAACAATCCTCAAGTGTCTTGTGTGCTCCTTATATGTTTATAACTACAAAAGAATACATCCAGTGAATAATACCTTAAATTTATATAATAATTACTATAATACCAAATTCATGAGTCCCGTGAACACTTATGGGATGTTTTTTTGTTGAATAGCATCAACACATACTCATAGTGACGATAGTGATATGTGAATGTCTTATTTGTTATATCTTTGTCTCAAACCCATAGAAAATCATAACCAGAGTGAAGATCAATCATCATGAACCTTTATGACCCTTTCAAATGATTAAATAGTATATAAATCCTTGTTAGTGGATACCTATTATTTATGATAACCTAGTTTAAGAAACGATAATCGACACACAACCTCACGATCACATTTTCCTTCTTGGAGAACTCTATCGGAGCTGGTGGAACACTAGGTCTGACTAATCCAAACTACTAAAAGTCATCCAAAAATACCCTCATATAATTAATCTCTATATAATCAATCTGATATGCTAGTGTAAATATCATGGTCATCTTGGGAGTGGATCAAAATCGAAATCTATCATTTGGATGTGTGGTATTCCTGGTTCATTACACAAAAAAATGTCATACTACTATGCCACCACTATATGAAACTAAATGGTCTTAGTATCCACTACACAAAAGTACATACTATCCAACTAGAATGTAATCATTTGTACCATCATATGCTTTATTTATTAATAATAATCCTAGGTTTCCTTTTTACATACAATGATAAAACTCTTCCCATCACTCCGAACACAATGAATCCTCTCTGTAACACAATTTATATAGGCTTGAACTATAAATGAAAATTCTATAACTAATATGAAGTTTTAATGCCTCATCACTATTACAAATATATCCCAAAAGAAACCCTCACCTCCATGTGTACGGTCACACCATTAGCATAATTGTTTGAACAATAAGCCACCTACAGTGGGAGTCTCAAAGTGTAATGGTTGAGCCAAAGGATCGACAAGGATTTCAATTTCTTTTACTACAATATTCCAATAAAATATGTTTCTTACACATTTATCGATGAATAATAAATCTAATGTAAAAAAATAAATATATTATACCACATATCATACCAATCGGCTCTGGATCATGAGCCTGGACTGCTTGAAACTATCATTTTCCCTTGTCCACTAACTCCATAAGACTTGCAGGGACCACATTTTAGTTCTGTGGTAAGAATTTGAAGCATATACCACCTCAATTTTCTCTTCCATCACCTTATTGGAATATTCTACCAAATATAAATTCATTTCCCAACAAATGCATCTGCATCGTTAGACCATCCATTGTATCTCTATTAGCCGTATGGAGGGTTGTACAATCTCACACAAGATGTCCCTTATCTTCATTATAGTTTCACCACCTCTCCCAATGTAGACTTGATCAATCTTATGAGCCCTCTATAATAGAACCTCAACCCTGGGATTTATTCCAAATATTTCTCACACTTACTAGTGCTTATTTTAGTCATCATCTCTCTACCACCGAAGTCTCATCTCTTTTTTTCCAATTATCCGCACCATCTTTCTACATTCACTCATCCCTGAGACTCTTGACCACCAAATCATTCTATATAAGCCCAAAAAGATAAAAATTAATATAAGAACCTTGTTGGATGAGATGTATCTTAGTATTCTTATATTGAGTGTCTGATACTGATGTAAATGATCACACACCATATTAATCAAGTGCCGAGAAATGTTAGTGAACATTGATGAATACATTAGCATAATCATGCTACCCTACAGAAGTTGTAGAAGCTTCTAAATACACACAAACCACAACATAGAAATAGAAAAATACTCTCAAAGATGGTTCCCAAAAATGGAATAATATAGAGTCTCTTCATTATTGAAAGGGTCACTAACCTCTAGTGATATCATCATATAGATCAATCATTAACCCTCATTTCTAGGACCATTATCTAGTTCACATGTGATTTTATAATACATAAGACTCTCACTAATTCATCATCGAATCTTTTGGGGTTGGAATCTCCTCGGAACAAGAGGCGTTATTTTCACAAAATATCATGAATTGTTCTCAAAATGGAAATTGTTTCCTCTAGTACTGTTGGTAACATATGTTAGTCGATTGGTGTAGTTGAGACATTTAACACCCTGAGATTTTGTGAATATTTTTTTTCAAATTAATTAAATTATTCTCAGTATTTTTAACTTTATGTAACTTTAATTTAGATTTTTAATATTTTATAATATCACTATGTTTTTTTTTCTTTTATATGAAACATGAAATTAATATTATGGTACACCAAATAGTGGCTTGGTTTGCACAACATGAAACAATGTGTCTCTTTAAACCTACAGTTTGTTATTATAATTATTTAAATGCCCTATTTATAGTATATCCATTAAACATAATAATTTGAATACTAATAACTAATTTTCAAATATTAATTGTGATGGTTTTATATAAATAAAAAATATTTAAATTGGGAAGTATAATAATTTTTGTAAAATTTATTATATGTTTATAAATATTATTTTCCTAAAGGATTTTCTTTTTATGTCCTTATATAAACAATAATAAAATTATTTTTAGACACGCTCAGAAATTGAAATTGATAAAATAAACATCATTTTACAATTTTTTATGTCAAAAAGTAACACCCCAACCCTAGTTACCTAGTTTTGGTGCATTATTACAGAACATTGTCATGATAACAAGGGATCAAATCCCAAAAGGTAGATTATTTTAGTATCCTTGGATGAGCTAGATACAAAAAATATGTTTTTCATTACATTATGAAATGAAAAACAACAACATTGTTTCTTTTTAGGACATTCATTTACCTAATAAAATCCTTACAGGTCAGTCATAATATACTTCTTCATATCCTAGGAAAAATAAAACATAAGAAAGGACTGACCTCAGATTCTTAGTAAGGATAACAATATAGCGGAAACCTTCATCAATAAGACTAAACATTTTTGGGAATTCATAATAATAAAACAAAATACATTTAAATATAATCTTAAGAATAATATGGAAAATATAAATCAAATAATTCCATTTAATTATTCACAAGTATATTCTAATAGTATAATAATCACATGTAATATCTATCACCAATTTCATAATGATAGAATCCATAATGCCAGACATCCTTACAACATAGTCAAGGCCTCGTGCCAAGACTACCAATAAGTTTTTTTTCAGGCCTTATGGAAAGACACTATTTTGTCTCATGAGACCTACTAATTCATTGAGTATCAATAGAGGGATCCACCCATCACTTACAAACTCCAATGCATTCCTTATGTTAAAATATTGAAACATAACATAAACATTCATATTAAAAATAGTATACAAAATGTTAATAAATTAACCATAATCCATGAATGGTATAAAATTAACACATACACAATCAAACATATCATAAAACCTTTAATACAATATAGAATATTACATTATAATAAATCAACTTCAAACAAGTGTAAAATCCTTCAAAGGATGTTGACATCAATGAAATAATAACTATTTAAGAGAAATATCTCTTTCTATTTAGAAATTTTTTAAAAGTCATATAATTATAAATGAAAATATTCCTTTTGAAAATAATCTTATAATATTGTAAGGGATGATTCAAAGGTGTTATAATGACGGAAAATAGTTTCACATGCCGTATAAGCTAAAAAACATTCTTTCCTTAATTTTGTCGAAAAGGTCATAAAGTACCTTGTTTTGAAAATGAATGAAAGATTCCTTTATAAAAAATTTATAAAATGTAAAATAAGGGTATAAATTATATTAAACCATAGTCTAGGAAATTGTAAAAATTTTATGAAATAAATTTTTAAGAAACACTGATGTCGATGATAAAGATGTCCTAGTAGATACTCACATATACACAACCTCAGATAATAAAGGGATTATAAAATTAACCATTACCTTGTACTTTTCCTTGGTCAAGGGTGCATTAACCTCCTGTATAATAATTAATCAATTTTTATTAATTTATATAGGAACCACATACATATATATGATATCATATATGATCTTCTAAAAATGGTTTAATAAAAATATTTTGGCAGTATTATCTTTTCGGATGTTAACTGTTTCATTTTCATTTATATGTTTTGTTACGTAAGACATGTGTTTTATGGATAAGATGTATTTGATTCCTATAGAGAATTATATTACGTTCTTAAAAATTATCATTTTAATTTGAAACTAAATTTTTTTCTTGAATGGTTACGATTGGGAATTAATCTCATCATGTTTGTGGAGACAGTAATCCCTACGTACGCACGAGCGACTATCCCAACCTATTAATGGTGAAATCGTCTGTAATTGGATGATATAACATATATAAAGAATTATTAAAATGATATATTTATTATTTAAATCAGTTATTCTAATTATTATACCTATCTAAATAAGGATGTGTGTGAATAACAAACTACACAACGACGTCGAGATGGTTAGTCGTGCATATGCACGTATGGTGACTTAGTCATTCATAGGATGGATAAACTAATGATAATGGTTTTACAATATTTATAACATCATAAAATTATTTATAAGGTAATGGAGTTATTATTTTTCTATGGAAACATAAATAAAGAGGATGTGGAAGAGGAAAAGAATTTGAAAGAGGTGGTGAAAGAATTACCGCTTCTTCGGGTGCTTCCTTTTGATAAGATCAAAATGTGATCCATAGGATGTCTTTCTGATCAATGGAAGTCCTATAAGATTATGTGAGGGTAGTTTGGATGATATTTGGGTATGGGATGGCCGATCCAAATGGCCTTGGATGTGTGATATTGAGAGAAGGGGAAGTGACCATTTATAAGAGAGGTGAGGGTCACTTTAGGAAAAGCTTGGAATATATTTTCATAAAAATTTATTTTCGGTTTCTAAGGGATCTAAAAGTATTTATTTAGAGTCCATGGTGGTGATGGGTCGAGAATATCTCAACCAATAGGTTTTAGACTGGTTTAGGTCACCATATTAACATTATCTTTTAGATTGAATTCTTAGTTAAATAGTTTGACACTTACCATGTCTCCTTGTATTTTTATATTATATGGTTAATAAATTTACTATAAAATACCCAGAGAACCCCAAGTGGTTAATAATTTATATATATAACATTATAAAATTCCTTTTCCCAAACTATATATTTTTAAAAATATTATATCAATTAATAGTATAGTATTTTTTTTAAATACTCATTTTTTTCAATTCTGACTCTATTTAGTATTTGATTTTTGTTAAAGTCCTAAAAACTTGATTACTTTGAAAAATATTCAATTAATCAACCCTAATATGTCCTATTAACCTATAATTTTTTTTAATTCATCAAATTTCTCAATTTACATTTATTTGGATATTTATAATATTAATTATTTCAATATATCATTAATAATGTAATTGCTCCATCATCAATGTGTCATAAATAAATTTAGTTATTTAATGAATAAAATTATAAAAAAAATACCATTATGTATAAATTTTTTTAGATTAATAATTAATATTTATAGTTGTAATTATCTTATTTTTAACCCTATATTAAAAATGTTTTAGTTATTAAAATTTGAATTTAACACTTTTAAGACTTCTTCAAATAAAATAATAATAAATGTCATAATCTAATTAAAGTGGGTCAAAGGACCATATGTTATTACTAAGTATTATTTTGGTAGAAATACACTTATCCAATAGAATTAAGACATTTCTATGGTGATTATAATATTATTTTTACATTTAATTACCCTATTTACTTTTAACCTTGGTAAATAGAAGTCAAAAGTAACTATTCACCAAAAATTATTTTCATCTTATTGAAAATCATTTTACTTACTAATATAAACAGTGTCTCTCTGATTTTTGAAAATCAATTCACATAATAGGTATAACTATGTTTTATAAAAATTTTCAAAAGCACATAGAAGTAGGGTAAAAGACGGTAAAAAGTTCAATAGAATTTTATATGTATAATATTATTATAAAATGACATTAATTAATTAAATTGAACATATATAGGTATTAAGTTTCTATTTTGACTTCAAATAAATTTAAATTAAATAAATACTTATATAAATTAAATGTCGGTTTTAAACAATAACTTAGTGTTTTTCACTATTCATCAATAATTGAAGGTTTTTAGAAAAATACCAAAAACCCACCGTAAGATATTTTTGAAATTTTGAACCCAAAATGAAGTGCATTTTGGGAAATAAAATTATTTAAATTTCAATAAGAGGTAATTACTATTCATACTGGATAGTTTTATTTGTCATGGTGTGCTAGAATACCAAGTTGCATACAGCACAAGCTATTGCATTACTCAAAGGAAAATATATCGTGGAAGATTGGGGTGTTAAATTATTCCCTCCTTCAAATTTTTTTCATCCTCAAAATTTTATGAATATTACTTTACAAAGAGATTTTGTTTGTTCTTCATCATAATTTCCCTGGGTTCCCACATTACCTCTTCTGTCTTATTGTTTCTCCATAGAACTTTCATTAAACAAGCCGTCCAGTTTCTCAACACATGTTCTCTGGTATCAAGAATTATGATATGCTCTTTGCAATAAGACAGGTCGGGTTCTCGTTCTAATTCTTCATAGGTTAGTACATGTGTTGGTTTAGGCATGTATTTTATCAATAGTGATACATGGAACACATCATGAGCTTTATAGATACTTGGAATAATTTCCAAATGATAAGATACAACTCCCATTCATTTAGTAATTTAGAAAGGTCTGATGTTCATGTGACTCAATTTACCGTTCATACTAAAACATATAACACCCTTCCATGGAAATTATTTCAATAAAACATGATTTCATTCTTAAAATTTCAAATTATTCCCTTGTTTATCATCATATATCTTATTCCTACTTTGAGCTGCTTTGATGTGGTTTTGTATAATGTTCACATTTTCTATTGTTTCCTCAACAAGTTCAAGGCCTAAAAGTTTTCTTTCACCTACATCATTCCAACAAGTTGGTGTGCAACATATCATTCCATATAATGCTACATATGGTCTCATCTGAATACATGAATTGAAGCTATTGTTGTTGGAAACATCTACCATAGGTGAATAATGATCCCTCAAACCTTGAAAATCATGTTATAAAGATCTAAACATGTCTTTTATGGTTTAAATATACCATTATGATTGTCCTTCGGTTTGAGGGTGGTAGGCAGTGCTCAAACGAAGTTCAGTATCTAGGGCCTTATGAATAATTTTTGGAAATCATGATGTAAAATGGGAATCATGATCAGAAACAATCAATAGGGGTACATCATGAAGTATTATGACATTATTAATATATAGTCTCGCTACATGTTCATGTGGTAAATCTCCACTTATAGAAAGAAAATGTGCTAACTTGTTAAGACGATCAAAAATGAACCATATTGCATCATTCCTTCTAGGATTATTTGGTATCCCCATGAAAAAAAATCAATTATAATATCATCCCATTTCTACCCAGGTATAGGAAGAGGCTTCATGACTCTTATAGGATGTTTTCATCCAGCCATTACCTATTGGAAAACCATACATCTTGACACATAATCAGAAATCTCTCTTTTCATGTTGTCCCACCAAAAATTTTCTTTCAAATCTCTATACATCTTTGTGCTACAATGGTGTATAGAGAAATTGGATCTATAAGCATCATCTCACAATTATTTTTGTTGATTAGGTATGTCATGAACACAAAGCCTCTTCCCAAATTTCAAAATTCTATCTCCATATATGATGTTGGTCAATATTTCATCATTCACATCTTTAATATTTTTTGAAACTCTTCATCATTAGTCTGGGAACATTTTCTCCTTTCTAGTAAAGATAGTTTCGAAACTATATTATAAATTATTGATGTTTCACCTTCTATGATTATTCCCAAATCCATATTTAATATATCAATGAACATATGATCCCATTAAACTCTCATCTTGTTAAAAACTCCTTTTTCCTTTCTGCTCAAAGCATATACCACCTCATTTGCATTCCCTGGGTGGTAGTGAATAGTAAAATCATAATCCTTGAGTAGCTCGAACCATCACCATTGCATCATGTTGAGTTATTTTTGTGGGAAAATATACTACAATCTCTTGTGATCAAAATATATCTCACATTTTTCACTATAAAGATAATGTCTCAAAATCATCAAATCAATGATTATAGCTTCTAACTCAAGATCATTAGTGGGATTGTTCTGTTCATGAATTTTCAGCAGTTGTGATCCATAGGTAATAACTATATCATTCTTCATAAAGACACAACCATGTCCTTTCTTTAAAAAATAACTATAAATAAAAAACCCATCATACCAATTTGTAAATTCAATATAGGATCACTGACTAATCTTATCATTATGTTTTCCAAACATTCTTTGCACTCTTTTGTCCAAAAAAAATTAACCCATTTACGTGGAAGCATGGTTAATGGGATATCCAATCGAGAAAAATTATGGAATAAGCACCAATAATAACCTACTAAACCAATAAATCTATATACTTCGATTATACTAGTCGGTGTGGGGCATTCTTGGATTGCCTTGGTCTTTGAAGGATCAAAAGAGATTCTATCCTTAGAGACAATATGGCCAAGAAAAGAAATATTTTAATGCCATAATTCACAAATTCTAAACTCCTCATATAATTTATTTCTTCAAAGGGTCTTCAGGATAGTGCACAAGTGATTTTTGTGATCTTTGTATCTTTTTTGATAAACCAATATATCATCAATAAATAACACTAAAAAGTCTTATAGATATTCCTTGAAAATTTATTTATTAGATATTTAAAAACAGAGGGTGCATTAGTCAATCCAAAAGGCATTACTGTAACCTCATAATGCATGTACCTGGTTCGAAATTCTATTTTTGAAATGTCTTCATTCTTCACACATAACTAATGATATCCATATCAAAGGTCAACCCGGAAAAATATTTACCTTCATCAAGATGGTCGAATGAATAATCAATGAGATGTATTGGATACTTTTTCTTTACTGTTATAGCATTGATCTCACTGTAGTTGATGCACTAACTCGTAGATCCATCATTATTCTTAACAAACAGAATAGGGGATCCCCATGGAGAAAAACTAGGGAGAATAAATCCCTTATAACTCAGTTCCTCTAGTTTTTTATTCAGTTCCTATAATTTCATTGTGTCCATTCTATAAGGGGTCTTCGATATGGTCCTTGAACCAAAAATTAAATCAATGGAAAATCAGTTTCATATTCTTAAGGATGTCTAGGTATATCCTATGAAAAAAAATCAACATATTCTGGCACAATAGGTACATCCCCTATTTGAACATTAATTTTCTCACCCATAGTTATATCATTCAATTCCTCCCCAATAATTAAATTTTTTAGAGCTACGGAGGGTGGATCTAGATAAAAATTAGGTGGTGACGTTTCTGCTATAAAGATAAGGTACTTCTTGACATCATCGAAAATTGTAACCTCTTTCTCCATATTATAAAATTTCACATCATGGTCTGAAATCCAATCCATTACCATGATTATATCAAATTAAATCATGGGAATGATAATGAGATCCGCAAATAAAGATCATTTATATTACCTAATGGGAACCAATTCAGAAAACAGTATTGCAATGACACTTCCCTTAAGAGGTTTTACTAAAAATTCCCTTGTTAAATAAAATTGGAAATATATAATTTTCGTAGAAAATTAAAAAGAAATGAAATAATGAGATGATCCCGAATCAAATAAAACATTGGATAAACTTGAGAAAACCATTAAATTTCCTTCTACTGTGTCTTTTTGAGCTTCAACCTTAGTAGTAGTGATCGCATAAGCTTGGTTGTTCTCTCTTAGCCTTTTATGAGTTATGTTTCATGGGATCTTTGGAAATTTCTTTGCATAATTCTCCTTTTCTCTATAATTGTATAATTCAACATTGATAGCCTCTTTCATTCCCTTACAATCATGAGTTTGGTGGCCATTTTCACCACACTTTTAATAAACTCCCATTAACATTAGGAAAGTACTAGGGTGTTTCTTCCAACACTTACAATAGGAAGGACATTCAATATTTCCCTTATTCCCATCATTTCCATTTCCAGAGTGTTCGACAGATCTCTTATTCTCTTTCTTTTCTTTAAATTCATAAGACATAGAGAATTTATTTTTGGTATTGATAGCACATGAGAAAATATATTCCTACGATGTTAAGGATTGTGAGACTAATTCTTCATGGAGAAATGGTTTTAGCCCATCAAAAAATCAATCAATATTACTCCTTGGGTTATGTATACAATCTGCTGCATGCCTTGCTAACCGTGTAATATTAGTCTCATACTTTGCAACATTCTCATCCTTCTTTAGCCTCAGACTCAGAAATTGACTTTCCATATTCTCTATATGGTTATGAATAAAGTAATTTTTCTAATAAATTCTCTTTAAACTCCCTCCATTCCATCATATATACTTGTTCATTCTCCATGGTGTTTTGTATTAATAACCACCATAGATATCCATCTCCCGTGTGGCGATAAACTACAATGACAACATTTTCCCTTTCACTACTCCTCAAATAATTAAATATTTTCTCTAAGGAAATTATCCATTACTCAAAAACAAAAGGATTTTAAGTCCCATTGAATATTGGTGGTTGTTTCCTAATGAGGTGGTCTAACATTGATCCTCCATGTTGTGAATCAGGGTGCTCTATACGGGCAAGATTATTATTCGAAACATGAGTGAGTTGTCCTAGTATGGTGATATGTTGATCAGGACCAATTTCATCACTAGCTCCAATATAATTATCTTGACTAGGAGGGAAATCCCTACATGTATTACGTGCGTTGATACAGTTTCCTTTCTTTCCACTAGTCTCCATTTTTAATCAAAGTCATACACTAGATTAGTTTATGAATCACAATACATAATTCCAAGATTGTAAAATGCTTAAAATAAATTTAACAGTTTATGGATATAATCCATAATCAAAATAGAAAATCTTTGATGATTATTATACACATAAATCCATCATAATTGTTTTTTAAAAAATGTGAATTTTCCTAAGCATATCCCTTGGGAGTGTCGTAACCAAGAGTACAACAAGGCCAGTTGTTTTGTACCAGGATACCCTAGGTCAAGACTGAATCTCCTTGCTATAGTTTTCACTCCTAGGTACATCTGGGCTAGAGATGACTCTAATTACTCGTATCCAGATTGGTATGTATTTCTTTAAATCTCACAAAATATCCACATTACCAAAATTCTCGGAAATTCTTCAATACTAATCCTCAAAGACTATCATAGGATAAAGTTCTCTAATCTGATTTTTTCTAAATCTAGCTTCCAAGGTTTGTACTAAACTTCCTCTAATACCAACTATAACCCCCCAACCCTAGTTTCCCAGAGTAAGTTTATTATTTCATAACATTAGCATGATCAAATGTGATCAAATCCTGAAAGTCCTGTCATTTTAGAAGCTTTGGAAGTACTAGATACAGACATATATTTTGCATTACATTATGAAATGAAAAAGAACATTGGTTCTCCATTTAACAAATTAAAATTTATTATATTATCCCAGTAGGTCAGCCATAATATACTTCTTCACATCCTATGAAAAATAAAACATAAGAAATGGTTGAGCCCCGATGCTCAGTAAGGATAAAAATATTGAAAGAAATTTCATAAATAAGAATAAAAATATAAGTTAATGTATAAGACTAAAAGAAAATCCTTTTAAACATAAAAATTAGAATAATATAGAAAAGATAAATAAAATAATTCCATTTACCTATTCACATGGATATTCTAGTAGTTGAATAAACACATGTAATATCAATATCCAATTTCATTATGATGGAATGCATAATTCCAGACTTCATAACCACATATCCAAGGACTCGTGAAAAGACTACAAATAATATTTCTTCATATTCTTGTGATAAGACACTAGTTTGTCTCATGAGAAACACCAATTCATTGAGAAGCTATAGCGGCCTCCAACAGTCACATACTATGTCCAATTCATTCCTCATATGAAAAGATTGAAAAAAACATAAACATTCGTATTAAAACTAGCATATGAAATGTTAATACATTAAACATAAACAATGAATGGTATAAAAATAACACATCCACAGTCAAAGATATCACAAAACCATTAATACAATATGAAAGATTATATCATAAAAAATCAACGTCAAACAAGTGTAAAATCCATCCAAGGATGTTGAAATGGATGAAATCGAAACTATTTGAGAGAAATATATAGTTCTATTTTGAAATCATTTAAAAGTCACCTAATTATAAAATAAAAAACAAATTTTGAAAATATTCTTATAATCTTGTAAGGGATGTTTCAAAGTTTTTAGAATGGCAGAAAATATCCCCACACATTGAATAAGTTAAAAAACATTCTTTCCTTAATTTTTCCGAAAAGGTCGTAAAGTTCCATATTTGGAAAATGATGGAATGATTCCTTTATAAACATTTTATAAAAATTCAAAAAAGGGTATAAATGAATTTAACCCATAGTATAGAAAATAGTAAAAATGTTTTTAAATAAATTTTTGAAAACACTTATGTGAATGATAAAGAGGTCCCAGTAGATAGTCACATATAAACAACCTCAGATAATGAAGAAAATGTTGAATTAACCCTTACCTTGTACTTTTCCTTGGTCGAGGGTAAGTTAATCTCCTGCATAATAGTTAAATAACTGTTATTAAATTAGAAAATATACACGTACATAAATATGATATTATATATGATCTCTTAATATGGCTTTGTCAATAATATTTCAGTAGTATCATCATTTCGGGTGTTAACTGATTCGTCTTCCATTATTTGTTTTGTTATGTAAGTCATGTTTGTTATTGATAATATGTATTTGATTCATATTTAGAATTATATTATTTTCTTAAAATATATTTCATTTATTCATAAAATGAAATTTATTCTTGAATGGTTACACTGGATAATGAATCTCATCACGTTTGTGGAGACGGTAATCCATACGTATGCACGAGCGACAATAACATTCTATTGATAGTGAAATCATATGTAATTGGATGTTATATAATATATAAATAATCCTTAACATTATATATTTTTTTTACGTTATATATATTCATTATTATTCTCATCCCAATAATGAAGTGTTTGAATAACAAACTACACCATGACGTGGAGACGGTAAGCTGTACTTACACACGTATGGTGAATTTTTCATTCATAGGATGAATAGAATAATGAATATAGTTTTACCATATGTATAATAACCTAACATTACATATAAGGTACTGGATTTATTATTATTTTTAAGGATACAACAAAGAATGAGGATGTGGAAGAAGAACAAAAGAACTTGAATGAGGTGGTGAAATAATTTCCTCTTCTTCCGGTGCTTACTTTTGATTTGA
The DNA here is from genome assembly GCA_963277665.1 of Viscum album. Taxonomy (NCBI): domain Eukaryota; kingdom Viridiplantae; phylum Streptophyta; class Magnoliopsida; order Santalales; family Viscaceae; genus Viscum; species Viscum album. The sequence goes on along the minus strand of CAUJRU010002179.1, from coordinate 2,199 downwards.
TCAAAAGGGATTATTAGGGTATCTTTATGATCAAAGGAAGACCTCTAGGATTAATTAAGTGTAGTTGAGACGATATTTGAGTATGGGTTGGCTGATCCAAATGGATTTGGAGGTGTGATATTTAGAGAAGGTGAAGTGCCCTATTATATGAGAAGTGAGGGTCACTTTAGGAAAAGCTTGAAATATTATTTTATAATAAAATAATTTTAGGTTTTTAATGGATCTGAAAGAATTTATTTAAAGTTTAAAGTAATTATGGTTTAAAAATATATCAACCAATTGGTTTTAGATAGGTTTAGGTCACCATATTAACCTTGTTTTTTAGTGTTAACTCTATGTTAAATAGTTTGACATTTATCATGTCTCCTTGTATTTTTATATTATATGGTTAATGAATTTACTATAAACTACCAAAAGAACCCTAACTGGTTCATTATTGATATATCAAACCTTATAAAAGTCCTTTGGCGGAACCTTGGAGTTTTAGCAATATTATATCAATTAATAATATAGTATTTTTTTAAACACTCATTTATGTTAATTTTGACACTATTTAGATTTTTATTCTACCCAAAAAATGTCATATTATAGAATTAAAGTCATGTAATTCATAAAAAGTCTCAATTTACAATTATTTGGATATTTTTAATATTAATAATTTTAATCTTTCATTAATAAAGTAATTTCTACATCATCATTGTGTCATAAATAAATTTTATTATATAATGTCTAAAAATTATAAATAAAATATTATTATGTAGGAAATATATTTATATTTATATTTAATATTTATATCAAAATTTATCTTATTTGCATCCCTATATTATAAATTTTTTCGTTTTGAACATTTGAATTTAACACTTTTAACTGTTCTTTAAATAAAATAATAATAAACGTCCTAATCTAATCAAAGATGGTAAAAAAGATCATATTCTATTCCTATGGCTGATTTTGGTAGAAATTCACATATCCAATGGAATTAGGATATGTGTTTAGGTAATTATAATTTCATATTTACCTTTAATTACCCAATTTTCTTTAACTATGGTAAATAAAAGTCAAAAGTTGCTATTCTCCAAAAAAAAATTCATCTTATTGAACGAAATTTTACTTACTCATATCAACTATGCCCCTCGGTTTTTGGAAATTTAATTCATAGAAGTGTTAAAATTACGTTTTATGGAAATTTTTAAATTCCCCTAGAAAGTTGGTAAAAGATGGTTAAAAGTTAAAAAAATTATTTGTCTAATATTATTATAAAATGACATTAATGAATTAAGCTAAAATTATATAGGTATTATGTATCTATATTGACCTAAAATATTTTTAAATAAAAGAAATAATTATTTAAATAAAAAATCTGTTTTAAATAATAACGTAATGTTTTCACTATTCATCAATAATAGAAAGTTTTTAGAAAAATACCAAAAGATCACCCTAAGAAAATTTTGATATTCCAAGCCCAAAAGTTATTTCCATTTTGAATAATGAAATTTATAAAATTTTAAAATTTTGTATTGATATTCATAACAACTTGTTTGATTGGTCTTGGTGTGCTAAAACTCCAGGCTTCCTACAGTGAAAACTATTTCATTATTCAATGGGAAACATACCATGGAAGAATGGGGTGTTAAACAATATTAACATAGGGTAAATTTTTATTATTTTTTCCGAGTTTCCATTTTTTTATGAATAGAGAAAAATATTGTACTGTAGTTCAGATTTTTTTTCATTTTAATAATTATTATATTTTAGATATATTTTAAAGTCAAAATAATTAAATTATAAATATATTAATCCAATTTAGTTCATTGGAATATTTTTTATATTAAAATTAGATACAGAAAGTTATTGAACAATTAACTGTTATTTTTTACATCCTTCCAGCAACAACACTTGGATTAGTGTTTACCCAATTTATTCTGTTTTTATGAATGGAATTCCAAAAAACAGACATACAATGTTATAAATATAGTAAAAAAAATTCTGATATGATAAACTTAATTTTTGGTGAATAATATATTTAGTTTTTTTGTTTACCATGATTAAAGATAATTCTAGTTATTAATGGTGAAGATAAAATTAGAATATTATGAAATTACCCTAACATCTATCCAATTTTCCCATGATGAGTGGCTTTTGAAAAAAAAATCAATATTTTGGTGATATATTTAGCCTCTATAATTATGTAATGATATA